>BSQZ01000041.1:2985000-3115000 GCA_033239005.1 Lamellibrachia satsuma | reverse complement strand
TCAGAAATGGTATATTTTCCAACAGAAGCATCTCAACAAAACTGAAAGCCAGATTATATGAAGCCCTTATACTACCAACAGCAATCTATAATGTGGAGGCTTGGATGCTACGATCTCAGGAGATACAATCTCTTGAGGTTTTTGAGATGCGCTGTCTGTGGGCTATTAGAGGTGTTACCAGGGCAGACAGACTACAGAATATCAAGATCAAAGAGGACATCTTTACCCTTGAATCTGTCATGGATGTCATCAGACAGAGAAGACTCAGGTGGTTTGGACATGTTTGCCGTGTGCAAAGAGATAAGATTGTTAGACAAGCATACAAACATACTTCAAAGGACCGCCAAAGAGAGGAAGACCGTGGAAGAGATGGAATGACTAGATCAGGAATGATACTGGGCTTCTATTATTGACAGCAGAGCAGCATGCCACAAACAGAACAAAAAAGTTCTAATTTTAACAGAAATTTTAGAAGAAACTCGTTAGTTCATCTAATTTGAACAGTTTATTACAAACAATTAATCAGTCTCTTTCCAATTCATGAAACCACAGTGATGTTGCATTTCCAAAAACGTATCCCAGATTTTGTCATACCGTAAATATTTCTCGTAGAATTTGATATTTGACAACTGAACAGTTATGTTGTCTGACACAGCCCATTTTCACACGGACAGACATGTTTTATGTGTTATGTATGACAAAGCCGCAGATCACATCTAGATCACATGTCCTACAACAGTCCTGTCACTGTACATCCTTATCATGTCAATGTTGACATTTTGCCACCAACAAAACATTATTAATAATAAAACTTGCCCCGTCTTCATTAATGTTGGAAGCATCTGTATAGTGTTTCAACAAATGCTGTTTGCTAAAGCCCATTAAGTTAGATAGTATCTTCTAAATTGACAAAATGCCCATTTTGCCATGTTCGTCACCTGATGTTATCATGGTCTGACCTCTTCCCTAGAACTCTAATAATAGGGCACAGACCACAATTGATTTTTCTCATTGGTGGCCATGTTTACGTTCTGCATAAATGTAAAAAATGTAACCATAAAAAATTATAAAACCTCATGACATCCACTGGTTTGGCTGATTGTTTCCAATGTGCCAAACAAGTTTTGTCAAAATCACATACTTCCAGCATTTTTTATCATGTTACAAATCCTCAAAATTGGCAATTTTACAATTATTTTACTGGCATTTTTGGAACTATCACTACCAAAATACCTTCAAATCTGCTTCATACTGCAACATCTCACTGTCATCAACGATCCAGCATTTCAAGCATTCCAATCTGGCGGCGTGAATATAGTCATTCATAAAATCACTGGAATCAGTTAACTTGCAAATTTGTAGGCACTATATTTGTCTGAAAAACTACCGGAACTGTAACTGCGACCTGACCCCATGCGACCTGACCCCATGCGAACCTCAGTGCACAGGATTCTCCATCATAATTCTATCAAATGTGGCCACCCTTGAACTGAAAAAAAACATGTCAACATCCTCCGGGGCGACAGTAAAACACCCCAACTGGTTCATGGAAATGATTGACGCAGGCAGAACAAGTGCAGGGTATCATTTAGTTAAAGGAAACCAGCATCTGTAATGAGTTTTAGTAACCTATGGTTTTATGTATTCTCTCTTTGAAAAACTTTTTCAAGAATCACAATGAATGATCATGTAAAATGATTGATTGTCGACTGCCTGCTAGGCTAGTGAGAGTTGTTCATCATTTATGGAATAGCAGATTTGTTTTTACAACTGATAGTAGTAGCTGCACTGACACCTAGTGGTGATCTGTGGAGACTAGCATTAGCCACTCGTGGTAGTGTTGACAGTAGTGGCGTCAATGTCTGGAGTTCTTTATCTAAGTGTGCTTTCATGGTGAATTCATCACAGAAGACTGTATTCATGTTGTGATTTATGACTTGTCTGAAAGACCATGTATTCAGTGGGTGCTCCAGCGTCTAAAAACTTAAGATTTCGCACAGATACTCAGGTTATTTACCTTTAGTTGAAGAAAAGGCCTGATGGTTCGCGTCACTTAGTCTGTTACTCTTTAGTTGTGGTGAAATTCATCAAACAGGTGATTATAATCTAGTAATCCATTAGTAGTTTTTTATAGTAAATGTTATCTAATGTTCAGTGTTACATTTCAACGGCTTTCAGCTGCCCTCATCAAACTGACTACTACTACTACTACTAGATGGCAGCAGTGTAGTCAGTCCAACGAAGGTGACTGAAAGCTGTTGAAACACCACATTGAACAATGGTAAAATTGACTGTGAAAAAGATTAATAGATATGTTAGCCTTCTTGTGCACAAGATAACATTTCACAGAACGGCTGACTATTTGGGTCATGTTCACACAAGAACATTGGAAATGTTGACATTATTGAAGTTTGCTGGTACCTTGCTGGATTTTACAGTTTCAGGTGTTTCTGATGTATCATATCCTCTGAAGTGCGGCAAAGTACTTGTCTGTCTAGAAACATCAAATTATTTTACAAACTTCCTTCAGCAGGTCCACATTTGCTATGGTCCATATTTCATGGTCCTAGCTGTGGTCTGTTTTTCTAAGCGACCCACGACATATCATATATAGCAGTTTTGTATATACAGCTGTATGTTGTTTCTGCCACCGCCGCCGCCCGCTGCTGCTGCTGCCTTTATCCCTGAAATCCAGGGTGAGGCTGTCACCATTGTCACCAATGCCAGTCATCGATTTTTCTCTTCCTTCTTCCATCACTGATTTCACTGCCATCTCCACCACCCATCTCCACTGCCCCATCCCTCGCTCTGGTTGTCCACTCCGATCTCAATCCTGCCAAATCTCACTTCACGCAGTCTTCGTCTTCTCTTAGTATAAATGTATAAAATCATATTCCTGAACTAACCCAATAACTGTGTGGGTGGTGTTGATTATGTTTGTTTACGACAATGTGTCAGTGAGTGAGTGTTTTATTTCAGAATTGAATAATATAGAACATAAATGAAAGATAAAAATAATGCAATATATACAATTCCTGGTTGGCAGCAGAGCCGAGGCTGTTACCAGTGTATTTATATATATATATATATATATATATATATATATATATATATATATATATATATATATATATATATATATATATATATATATCTATATGTATACAGGCGCCTGTATATAAAGGTATGGCAAACAAAAAAATTAATTGTGTCACTGGTTTCTGCCAATACAGTGACAATACAGCTGACTGCTCTCTGCAGTCAAGTCACACCCCAGTGATCACACACCCCCCACCCCACCAACACCCCACCCCTTAACTTCACCTAGGCCGCTGTCGCGCCTCAGTTGTGGGCTGTGTCAGCGAGTTAAGTAGCCGCCATAGCAACTCTCAGTGCTCACATCAATTACTCTGTCTGTCACAGGTGTGTGTGGGTGACACACAGCGAACACCCTAGTGGTGATTGTATGTACCATCAGCTGAAATGGCACCACAGTTGTTGAATACGCCGCCGTGAACATATGTCATTGCCGGGAAGTGTCAGCTGTCAAAGATAAAAGAACATCACATGAGAATGTCATCAGGTGAGTTGACAGTTTGATACTCCTGTGTGTAAGACACAATTTGTTAGTTTCCTAACCCTAACCCTAACACTAAACACCTAACCCTAATAAGGGGTGAATCTAAAAAGTATGTAAATTAGGTTATTTGTTATCTTCTTTGTGATTCTTGAGAAAATCCAGGAAACCAAACTAACCTTTCCAAAACTAGTAAACATAGTTTTTAACTCACAAGAAACTCCGAATATTTCTTGCGTGGTAGAAACAATGCCTAATGAGTCAAGCCAAGAAACCAGAATTTCACTACATTCAAGTATCCGAAACTACTTGTGGGATAACAGTTACTGAACTTGAACAAGTTATACAGGAGAACTATTGTGAACAACTTTCGTGGGATCCGTCCTCCAGACCACTAGATGATTATGATGATGATAATAATGATGATGATTCTGCAGTGGTGTAGGATTTGCCTGTTTGTTTTCAATAGTTCAAATAATAGCGTTTTCAATAGATTACTATGAATTATTAATTGTATATATAAACGTATTTTAAGCGCCTCCAAATGGATTTATCTAGATTTACGGTGCTATACAAATGTTCTTCTAATCTTATCTTATTATTAAGATGGATAGAGGAGTGGTGGATGTAGGAAGATTGTAGGATGATAGGGAGAAGACAGGGAAACCTGGGGAACAGGGAACAACATCAGAGGCAACGGAAGTGAGGTTTACTGTTAGCAACAAAAGATGTTGTTGAACCATCAGAGGCGACAACAGAAACAACAACAGAAACAACAACAGTATCTAAAGAATATAATGAAGTCAGCGTGACATGTGTATTTTACATATAAAATACTTCACATCTTTATTTAAACCGTTACACAAATTACTGTGCTTAGAAAGGAGTTCCGGATCATTAATGCCACTTGATATATAAGTCATGCCTAATACCTGGCTATAGACGGCGATGGATGTAAATAAATGAGTAGTCTTTGTGCAGTAATTGTGGCATGGATGAATGTTTTCCAAAGAAGTCAATTTGGTGTTGGAAACTTACTCTAATTGAACAGGTAAAATGTTGAAAAAAGAATAGCTGTCAATAAAATATAGATTACTGTTAATGTTAGCAGGGACAAACTATATAGAATCCTTTTCACATACCGTGTTGATCAGGTATGTTACTGGTAAGAGGAACTCGTCAACTGAGTAAGAAAAAAATGCTGGAGACTGCTGAAGAAATGGACTGTTGTACATAAAGAAATGGACTGTTGTACATAAAGAAATGGACTGTTGTACATAAAGAAATGGACTGTTGTACATAAAGAAATGGACTGTTGTACATAAAGAAATGGACTGTTGTACATAAAGAAAGTAGTTTTACATGAAAAAGTAACCTGCATACCATATGATACAAACTGTGCCACTAGACGTTCACAACTTTAGAGATCTAAGTGATCATAGTTATGTCATTCTACTGGAGAAGTATTCTCAACTGTGATAATATTGATAAAGCATGACCTGGCATAGTTCTACATCCTGAGTAGCTCTGGAGGCAAACAGAAGACTCAGGAGTAGCTCTGGAGGCAAACAGAAGACTCAGGAGTAGCTCTGGAGGCAAACAGAAGACTCAGGAGTAGCTCTGGAGGCAAACAGAAGACTCAGGAGTAGCTCTGGAGGCAAACAGAAGACTCAGGAGTAGCTCTGGAGGCAAACAGAAGACTCAGGAGTAGCTCTGGAGGCAAACAGAAGACTCAGGAGTAGCTCTGGAGGCAAACAGAAGACTCAGGAGTAGCTCTGGAGGCAAACAGAAGACTCAGGAGTAGCTCTGGAGGCAAACAGAAGACTCAGGAGTAGCTCTGGAGGCAAACAGAAGACTCAGGAGTAGCTCTGGAGGCAAACAGAAGACTCAGGAGTAGCTCTGGAGGCAAACAGAAGACTCAGGAGTAGCTCTGGAGGCAAACAGAAGACTCAGGAGTAGCTCTGGAGGCAAACAGAAGACTCAGGAGTAGCTCTGGAGGCAAACAGAAGACTCAGGAGTAGCTCTGGAGGCAAACAGAAGACTCAGGAGTAGCTCTGGAGGCAAACAGAAGACTCAGGAGTAGCTCTGGAGGCAAACAGAAGACTCAGGAGTAGCTCAGGAGGCAAACAGAAGACTCAGGAGTAGCTCTGGAGGCAAACAGAAGACTCAGGAGTAGCTCTGGAGGCAAACAGAAGACTCAGGAGTAGCTCTGGAGGCAAACAGAAAACTCAGGAGTAGCTCAGGAGGCAAACAGAAGACTCAGGAGTAGCTCTGGAGACAAACAGAAGACTCAGGAGTAGCTCTGGAGGCAAACAGAAGACTCAGGAGTAGCTCTGGAGGCAAACAGAAGACTCAGGAGTAGCTCTGGAGGCAAACAGAAGACTCAGGAGTAGCTCTGGAGGCAAACAGAAGACTCAGTGATTAATGGTTCTGTGTGGCACATTCCAAAGTGGCCTGTTATGTAAATGTGATGCGTTTTATGTTGTAATGTTGATGGACGATCCATGTGGACAGGCCAGAGGGCAGTGTGTGTCCAGTGTCTGTATCCAGGGGTCCTTTTGTCGTTGTCGGTGGTCTTCCTGATATTTTGTGGCTGTGTTGGCAGCAGAGGCTTTGTTTGTTTATTTCTTATTGTTGTTGTTGTAGTTGTTGTTGTTGTTGTGGTGGTGGTGGTGGTGGTGGTGGTGGTGACTGTGATCTTCTTGTTTATGGCAGTTTTCAGTAGTCTTTTTATTTTATCCCTGAGCTATTCACATATGGAACACAATCCCAAGAAAAATTGCTGAAATAAAAAGCCACAACTGTTTTCAAGAAACTATCATGAAGCTTCCATTCACCTCGATCATCTCTAAACATAACCACACACACCACGGAAACTCGACCATCTCTAAACATAAACACATACACCACGGAAACTCAGTCTGGTATGTCAGGAAAACTGGCCGAGAACATTTCCATATACAAAATCAGACAATCAAAACAAGAATTTTGACCAATACTTAATTATAGATTAAATTATTAATTATTACATAAATTACCACCAGGAACATGCACACAAACCTCCCCAAAACGGTGTGCATTAATGCAAGAATGCGCTCTTTAGAGTAACAGCTTGAGACAGTTGACAAAATTTCTACCTGAAAATGGCCAAATTATTGTTTACACTTTGTGGATGTTTATCATTTACAAGTGGAGAATGAAATGGTCTCAAAATAGGAATTTGTATTATTATGTCATGTGTGTTTGTTGATATGTGTTATTATGTTGTGTGTTTGTTGATCTGTGTTATTATGTCGTGAGTTTGTGGGTCTGTGTTATTATGTCGTGTGTTTGTTGGTCTGTGTTATTATGTCATGTGTGTTTGTTGGTCTGTGTTATTATGCTGTGGGTCACAACAGCCATATGTGTTTGTATGTGTGTGTTATTATGCTATGTCTAAGTATTGTGGACATGACTGGGTCGTGTCCACACAACACTGAGAGTGGCTTTGTTGTCCTTGTGGGCCGTGTCAGCATACTAGTATTGACGCACAACCATCTACCATACTGGACATTTTATCAGCTGACATTTCATCAACTATGTGCTCCAAATGTTTAATATTATTCTGTTTTAATAAAAAATGTTAACACATGTATATTTTTATCGTAGTGATGATTTTTTTTACTTATTTATTGTTTTTATTTTTTAATGCTTATCTGTATGTGTATTGAATTTTATTTGAAATAAATATTTTTGTGTTTTTATACACAGGGCATTTCCAACATATTCATTACCTTCACCCACGTTTCAAAATATGTCACACAGGCAGACTTTCAGGTGTGTTAAGCCCTGTGGACACAGTTAACAGCAATGTTCACATCATCCCGGCAGGGGCTCACAGCACAGTGTGGGCATATTGGTTCATTTGAATACCAGGTTGAAGGTGTTTGGTTTCCACAGATCCTTGTGTTGAATTGAGGCTAAAAAATTGACAAGTTTAAAATAGGATCATGATTTTAACCCATTCATGCTTTTCTCAATACGGCTTTTTAATTATTAAATATACACAACAGATCAACAAAAAATTTATAAAAATTATGGGACTTTACTACCTTTTTGTATATGGAGTTATATTTAATTCATCAGGTAGATGAAGATTTATAATATTTTACCAGATTATCTCAGTTAACTCTGTTATTTATCACCAGTTGAACATGGCTGTCTTAGTCAAGGAATTTATTGCCATAGGTTTGATATCAGGTCAGTATTTCTGGTTCTCAATGTAGTCTATTGCAGATGACTTTAAATTACTATTTTGCGTGCGAGAAAAAGATGCAAGTCATAGTTCCTGCAGCATTTATCAGAAAAGAGCAGTGAAGTTTCCCTGGTTATAGAGTGCCAAGTACCAGACCTAGACACTTGTGTCCATTAATTACCCCAGAAGTGGGCTGTTCTGGGTATATCATAGAGATCTACAATATCTTGTCATCATCTACCCCTACTTTCATACAAAACATGTCTGTCAATTGCACCAGTGAAGCGTGACATGACGCAACCTTTGAACATTAACAGATGTGACCACAAATGTTTCTCGATGGACAACTTTCGTCATAGCATTGATGCCATTGTTAGAATCAAGTCAAGGTCAATGTAAAGATTGTTTGTGTCTCTTTCAGGAAACAACCAATGGCATTTAGTTGTGTTGTCCCAAATACCACATCCAGACACCTGTGTTTGTTAGGTGTCTGTGGAAGTGGGTTGTTCTGTGTACATCTATCTGCATGATCTTGTCAAGGTGTCATCAGCGCTACACCTGCTGTTGCACAAGATATGTTTGTCAACTGCACCAGTGAACCGTGACACACCTGTCCACCAATTATGCAACCTGCATGCTTGATTTCAACAGATATGACCAAAACTATTTCTAGAAGGACAACTTTCCTTTGTAGAAGTCAAGTCAAGGCCGTTGTAAAGATTGTTCGTGCGTCTCCTGAGAAACAGACAATGGCTTTTAGGTGGCAGTTTAGTTATGAAGAACGACTGGAAGAATGTGGTTTAACAACCCTAGAAACCAGGAGGTTAAGAGGAGATCAAATTTAAGTTTTTAAGATATTGAATGGGTATGAAAATATTGATAGAACTGTTTTCTCTCACTAAAGAAGGATAATAGAACTAGAGGATGTGAGGTAACTTTAGTAAAGGATCAGTGTAGATTGGATATAAGGAAGTACTCATTCTCACAGAGGACAATCAATGAATGGAACAAATTGTCTACAGATTGTGTAACTGCTAGCAGTGTGAATATGTTTAAAAACAAGGTTGACACATATCTCAGGAGGGACAGATTACACACAGATTAAAAATGTTGGACTGTCGATAAGCCAATGGCTTCCATGTCCTCTTGCCATCTGGGCCTTTACCTTGGAATGCAAACTTGTTCAATCTTTTGTTAAATCTCTTGTTTCTATCAAGGGGGCCTTTGTTACATTATGATGTTCGCATCAGTTGATTTGCCATTGTAACATATAGAAACAGTTTGTCTTGTTAGCAATGTTATTTTGTATTTGCAATGCCAAAGTACTGTGTAACAAGTCACCCCACAATGATGATCACAATTCCTACCACGTTTTGTGTCTTACTAAAACAGCAGTTAAGACAAGTTAGGCAATTTGAGGTCGAGTGTGCCCATTGTTAAGAATAATTGCATCTTTTCCTTTTATACAACCCAGTCGTTGTCTAATGTGCAGTTACTGACAGACACAGAGAACATTCTGCTAATGTATAAATTCTCTCTCTTCTTTGTTTTCCTGTCATTATGTAGACACGATGCAGATTCCAAGCAAGTGGTCATTGTTTCTGTCTTTGTCTCATTGCAGACATAGAATGTTAATCAGCACAAGTCGGGGGATCTAACATAACAACGTTGACTAGATAAACACTTAGACTCTGCTTCTGACCATCTCTGAATTCTCGTTTACCAAATTCTGCTCTAAACTGATGTCTTTATGTGAGTTTACAATGAATAGTAATGACAGGAACAAGTGATTGACAGGTCGATTGCACCGATTGATGGCGTGCAATGATTAGTGCATTGTTTTGCTGATAGGGGAGGAACTAGTGCAATGAAATGACAGGTTTTGCCTCCGGCGTTTTCTGTGCAATGATACAAGAGATGTATTGAGCTGAAGGATGTTGTGAAAGGTGATATGAGAAGGGTTTACTATAGATATATAATTGTTGACAGTTTACAACATTTTCAAATGATCTGTGACATGCTTGAGTACAGCGTTGCTTTGTCGAAAGGTTGCGGCTCACATCTAACTTATGAATCAGATATTATGTCCTCATAAGCTAGGTTAGTCAGTTGAGGTAATGTGATCTAGTTCTTTCTTGGTAATGTATCTAAAGCATGAACCTTCATTGTTGTGTTTGAATCAGCAGAAAGAAAAGGCATGTTTGTGCATGCATCCATGCATGCATGTGCTGAAGTATTAAAGTCATGCACAATTTATCAAGAAAAGTTTGCCTTAATCCATGGTAACAATTTATGATAAGTATGCGTAGGCAGTATTGCCAGTACATACAACGTCATTTATCTAGCAGTCAGTCTAGTGATGCAGTTGAACGAATGCAGAAATCTGAAAGCATTTTTGTGTTAGAATTATCAAGTATGCCATTTATAGCAGCAGGCAATCATCTGATCCCAAATAAACTGAACACACTGTCGCTGCAACCATCGGTGACCAACTTATATACAGACCAGTTACACCCACTATGGCGCTTGTTAACGTTACATGTTGTAAACGTTGCTCATGTTTATTTGTTTCATGTGAGTTTCTGTTGATATTCAGTCTCATTATTGGGCAGTTTCATTTGAGTGGACTCAATTTTACAGCCATTCAGTGTACTTGACATTTATGTCATTCTTGTCACAACTGTCCTGCTCTGTTTCACAAAAAGTGGACAGAAGGATACCAGCTGTCAAACAATGGGCAATGCTCCTGATGTTGCATCTGTTTCTGGGGATTAGTTTTGAAGATGTTATGAGATGGAGTTGGTTCAGCCAATGCGGTGTTGACACTGGAAGCTGTAGGCAAACTGTGAATAAATGAATCATGTTTGTGTAGTATTGTTGAGGCTGTTAATAGCCACTTGTGCCTTTGAAAAGATTCCTGTTTGTATTATACCTGATTAGGCAGCAAAACCAGCACATCAATGCAACTTCAAGGAACTCCTAAATATCTGCCAGTGGATGTTGTTGCAGCAAAAAATGTATCGCATAGTTGTTCAGTCTAGGTTAACGTGTGTGCATGCTGCATGTGCATGATCTTATTAACCCGAACTCTCTCCCTGTGCCATCAGGCACACGAGGCAGACAGCAATCGGCGCCATCCATCTCTATCGGCAGCCATTCTTTTCATGTCCTGTGTCTTTACTTTCTTGGTTTGTGCCTCTCTTGCGATGGCTCTTTGGTATAGTATGTTTCTTTTGCACATCCTCGTTTCTTGTGTCATGCTGGCTGTTCTTGTTGGCAGCATGCTCAGCTCATCAATAATCACATTGTATGTTGCTAATGCACAGTAATGGGAGAAGAAAATATGTGTTTGGGCACATGAATAAATACTCTAAACACACGCAAAAAGTAGCCAAAAGTGGATTGGCCAAAATAAACAAACCTGAATGTTTGGCTATAAAATGTCAAAACACAATAAGCTTTACGAAAAGGAAACAACATATTCCATATATCGTTTTCCATTAAAATCATTGGACATCCAACATTGACTTGCCTATGTTGACTTGCTTACAATGGCATCAGTTTCGTTATTCTGTTTATATTAAAAAATTGTATGTTTCCCAAGAACAATTCCACAATGGAACAACCTCCCTGTTGTAGCTGCTGAGGCAGAGTCCTTGGTCAAGACTCAACTGACCAGGACTTGTTCTGATATCTGACGTATATCTACCTACCTACTGTCTATAATATCTCCTTGTTTCGTCATTCACTGTTGATGCGCAAACTTATCTTAAAATTTATTTGCTCTTATGTGAAGATGTGTTCTTGTGAAGATAAAATACATTTATCAGTCACTTGTTTGGAGCCAAAGTTTAAATTTTATTTTGATATTTGCAAATGTCAAGTGTAGATTTACTTAGATTCTCATCCAGTGATCTATGACCTGACGTATATTGCATATTCAGCACAAAGACACACAATTAAGTATTACCATAACCACTGCATGTATTGAATTAATCAGCTAGTTGATTCATTAGTGGATGGGTAATGAATGAATTTGTCAACATAAAATTACAATTACTTGAGTTCCCCTTTGTTGGGTGCTCTTGAGTGTCCGAAAGAAGCAAAGAAAGCCAGTTGACATTGGTTTGATATAGAGTCAGCTTTACATATTATATAAGTCCTGGTTTGTTTAATGTATATATTGCTGATCCAAAAGGTCATTTTCCCTTTGTTGTAGTTGACATCATAGCAAGCGATATATACTCTGTCTAGGAGTTGATAGACCTAATTTTATACACTGTACATTTTACACACTGTACTGTCAATATTGACAAAAAATATATTTACTTGTCGTGAAGTAGTCCAAGCTTTCAGCGAGTCAACGCAGACATACAGCTGCTTGATGTTATCAATCTATGTAATTTTTCTTCTATCTCTTCTGCTTTTTCCTGGTAATTCTGGTTCTGTGCTGCTAAGTGCTAGACACTCGAGACTTCTTTTCAATGGACATATTTATCCAGCTTTCTTCTCTTGGTGGAACATAGCAGACCTTCTGTGGCCCGTGTTTGATCTCTGAGCATTCTGCACTGTGTCCATGTCTCATAATTATGTAAGAGTTATGGGAAAAGTGTCACATTTGGCATGTATACCCACTTCTCAAGTGCTTGTATGGATGTCACAAAGAAAAGACAGTGTCATGACATTGAACAGAACACATCATAAGAGGTGACACCTTCTGGAAACTAGTCGTTGATGGAAGAATAGAAGGAACAAGACCCTTTATAGAAACTGACGGGTCTAGTGGATACAATGAAAGAAGACAGACCATGCAGCTGTTCAATAAAAGACATGGTGCAAAGAAATTTTAGCCAAATACCTGCAAGTCTGTGACGTGGCAGACGACTCAAAAAAATATTTGCCGTCTCCATTCAAACTCACATCCATTTCTTCATGTACACTTGCATGCACTTTATCAGGTTCCCCATTATCTTTCACTTTTTGGCCACATTTGACTCTTTCTGAAATGTAAGTCCTTCCCCAGCTTTCATGATTTCCTGATACATTTGACAGAATTAAGTCTTATCTGCTGTTGTCACCCACCGTGACGGTTTGCTATCATTGCCTACACAAAAGGTGACATTATTCACATATGCACGTACTTTTTCTGGTTGAGAAATTGCCATTTCAGGTTTTAGAGTTTCATCAAAAGACCTTGTAATTGGAGGACATAAAAAGCCGAGTAACGTGACCTGAATAATTTGGAACGACAGCAGCAAGAATAATCTAGAATCGTTGACAAGTTTGGAGGGTGTGGGCGAGAGAGACGAAAAAAGCAAGTGGTGGCTGTGACTCAAACAATCTAAGTCTTAGTTTACAGCCAACTAAATGAATGCGCAAGGCTGTCAGGGCCGTTGTTTACAAGACAGCAATTTTCTCCGTTTTTATGTCTGTTGATTTAGTGCACAGATATGGCTGCTTTATGTCTTTCACCTTCAGACAGCTCAAGTAGGTGCAGACTTTTACTAAAGTTAGCAAATGTCCCTTACGTTGATGGTCTGCCCATCCACACTGGCTGGCTAAGATAAAATAGGCACAATTAACGTTCTGTTAAAAGTGCAGAAGCAAATTGTTTCACCCATAAACAGTGCAGAAGGTTTGTTGGAAATTACATGTCTAAAAACTACCCTGTGAAGCAATATTTCTTGAGTAGTAGAACTTTGTTTCTTTCCCTACCTTTGCATCAGCACCAACATGTTATAATGTATCTCCTTTTCCTGTTGCTTATGATAGAATATAACATAACTGATTAATATAAAACATAACATTTTATATTAATCAGTTACACTTTGATAAAGTATACAAATACATTTAAAGGGGGATTTATATGTTGTATTTGGTTTTGTACATACAGGAACAAGTTTGTATGAATGGAGAGACATGCCAAATTTGAGGTTCAGTTGTACAGTACTGATCCTTAAGTTTTGAAGATTGTTATGTCATAAATGAACATGTTACTTGACAGGAAACTAGCACAATAACTGTACAATAACACAATAACTGTACAATAACACAATAACTGTACAATAACACAATAACTGTACAGCAACACAATAACTGTACAATAACACAATAACTGTACAGCAACACAATAACTGTACAATAACACAATAACTGTACAATAACACAATAACTGTACAATAACACAATAACTGTACAGTAACACAATAACTGTACAATAACACAATAACTGTACAGCAACACAAGAAATGTCCAATAACAGACTATAAAAACAACAACTTTGCATAGGTGTCAACCCCTGAAACATGTTTCAAGGGACAAAGTGCATGAAAAAAATTTGTATGGACGAGACATGTGTGAAGAGCTCTCGCGCAAGCAGCCTGCACTTGTGTGCACAAAATGTTCATAAGGGATATGTTAAAAAACCCAATAATACAAACAAAATTAATATGGTTACCATGGGAAATTTTTTACTAGGGAAGCAAATGGCAGAAGTGCTTACAGCCATTGGATTATCGAGAGTCCAACGATTATTCATCTGTATAAACGCACGTTTGAAATATATTTGTCAGCTTTGTTTTTAAACATATTCACACTGCTAGGTTTAAACACAACCGATAATTTGTTTCATTCATGTGTTGTCCTATGTGACAATGAATACTTTCTGATATATAATCTGCACTGTTCATTCACTAACGTCACTGGAATCATTTTAGTTGCTCTCCTCTGTATTCTTTGTAGCATATGGAGTATGCCCTGTACAACATTTTCTGACTTTGGCATCAACTATTGTTACTAAACCACTCCTGCAGCTGACTCAGGCATTGATTCATTGTCAGTGACAACTGACACCTCCTGGTTGTGCTGGTGTTTAATAGATGGTATAATGTCATTTATATATACTGCCGCCATCACCAGTGACAATACGGAAACAGTTTAGCATAAACGGATGTGGGAGGTTTTAAGTTTGCCAAAGATCCTGTTTAGTTGTAAACAGTGATACACCTATGAGTGATCCTTGTATCTTGAAGCTTTTGAGGTCTATTCATCTATGACAACAATCAGACAGCATACATGAATGCAGTAGGATCTTTCAGATGTTTACATCAACTTTCCTGTTGATGTAAACATCAGTTCCATTCTGCGTGTTCCTGTCTGTTTGACAAAGCTTTTTTAATGACAACCTCCCAGTCTCTTGTTTACATTTGTGCACGGTTCAGATCAAGTGTAGCACCAATGCTAACATTTAAAAGCTGAAGTTTTCACTTTTAAATTTTAAGTAGCATAAACATTTTGTTTGAAATGTATCCTATATAAAAATGTCAATACAGAGCAAGAACTGATGTTCAATTGATGTTTTAATGCCATTTATATATATATATATATATATATATATATATATATATATATATATATATATATATATATATATATATATATATATATATATATATATATATATATATATATATATATATATATATATATATATATATATATATATATATTTTATATACTGCCACCATCATCAGTGACAATAAGGAAACAGTTTAGCATAAACGGATTTGGGAGGTTTTAAGTTGGTACAAAGATCCTGTTGAATTGTAAACATTGATCCAACTGTGAGTGTTCCTGGTGACTTGAAGCTTTTGAGCTTGTCATCGTCTGTGACAACAATGAGCCAGCTATATATACATGGATGTGGTAGCACTTCCTTGTTGACATGTAAACATCAGTTCCATTCTGCGTGTTTCTAATAGTTTGACGCAGCTTTTTGTGTCATTGATAGACCTGAGACCCATGTGAACGATCTCCGCTGTCTCATCTCATTGAAGACAGCAGAACCTGACATCTGGTATGTTCTTATGTAGCACGGTATCCAGTCCTTAGGACTTTTCAAAGTGCTTTATACTTCACCCCCTGGCAGACCTGTTCATTCCAACGCCATCTCGACTTCTCTGGGAAGTATTCAGCCATGCTGCAATTACTGCACGGGGACTATTCATTCACATATCCATCTGTGTCTATAGCCAAGTACTCATTTATACAGCTGAGTGAACTGTGTCAATGTGTAATGTCAAACCGTCGAAATGACAGAAAAGGGATTCAAACCTGGGTTATCTTGATTGATTGAGAGTCCTACATTCTAACCACTGCGCCACCTCTCCCCTCACAGTCTATAGGCTGTCTTCTTATTACAGTTATTATAGTCTTGTCTTATTGTTGTTTGCATTCCAACCTGTATATGTGCTTACTTACCCTACTTTCAGCCTGGTTGGTGCATTAACTAGACATTTGCGTAACTAACCATGAAAACATGGTATAGAATTGAGCATTGTGTACGTTAGATCATGTGTAAATATGGCTATTTTTACAGTTCTATTTTGATCACGGATCATCATCGGATGAGATTAGTGATTGTATACCTAATCGCCATGAGGCCAAAGCTAGACAGTAGGTTGTATAATTTTCAGTATAGAATAGGGGTTCCCAACCTTTTAAAGTCCATTCCCCACTTTTGCAAAAAAAAATCATGCTATTCCCCTCCCTCCCCCCGTTTCTTAAACAGCGAATTATAATATTGTGAATGTATGTAGAGAATTAAATAAAATTAATTGATATGATGGAATTTATTTATTGTTATATATAATATGTGTATAAAAGTACAACCTGCAGCGTGATAGACACTAAAATAATCTAAACAACAATGAAAAGAGTGAAAGCTGACTTTGTGCAGTCATTTATTTGGTGTTTGGCCTTCATCCCCCATGAAATCTCAAAATTCCCCCAAGAGGGGAATTCCCTCCCGGTTAGGAACCCCTGGTATAGAATGTATCCATCTGAGAACTATAGGACCACTGCATATACTCAAAGTAAAAAAAAATAAAAAATAAAGTGGTGTTATTTCATTGCTAACATTTAGTATTGACTACATTCACTAGAGGGTGCCACTGCTCAGTAATAAGTGGTTGCATTATAGTTATCATAGTTTATAGTCTCGTGATAAATAAAATTAACAGAAAAGTTCTAAATCATCATTTAAAAAATTGAGTACAACTGTGATCAAAGCAAAATGAAAAACGAGTTGAAATCAGTGGGTTTACTGAATATCCGCAGGGACGCAGAAATTGTGTCAATCCAATTTGTGGTTTTAAGGTGTGAAAAGTACTGCAGTGTATAGAAATCAGATCACATCTGCAGGATGTACATTGACATTTGAGAGAAGCCGTTAATGGGTGTACAACGCACTGCCACTGACGCAGAAAATTAGTCCATCAAAGTCATGATTTTATGTTTGGCTTTCACAAAGCACGGAGGGGTTGCAGTAAACATGCTGGAAGCATTGCAAACAATTAAAAGTGCACTTGCAAAAGGCAGAAACTGTACTACCATTTAGTTTTTTCTATTTATGTGGAATTGCTGACAATTGCTACAGTAGCAGTTTTGTAAGAGAGACTTTTTCATTAGTTCTGCTTGTTTGATTCAGAGAGGTGAACCTTATTGTACTGAAGCTTAATTATAGGTGTTACAAACCCACTTAAGGATAATAAGTTTCTAAAAGTAGCAAATAATTGTTCTACGTTGTCCTTATTTAGTACAATGCATCAATGCAAGTGTTGCAACACTTCCTCCATCATTGTCACATCAAAAGTATAAATTAGTTAAAAATAGAAAAGAAATATGGCAATGTTTAATTACATATTCCTGCACCCACTTATATATGTGTTCTTGCATGGATTGGATTCCACATAAACATAGGAAGATTTAAACAAAAGTCCTGATTTGTGTCGGTGTCACTTTATAGGTATTCATAGGTTTACGGCGAACATCTAACAACACGGCAAACACTGCAATCACTGTTCAGCTTACTCAGAACCAGCCTTGTTCTTCTTCTTCCAATAATTACAGGGCTACAAAAGATCAGTCAATCACAATGCTATACAAAGGATCCGTTGCATTAGCTCGTAGTTTGAGAACCACCTTATTTTATCAAGGAATCTTCACCGCTACTTTCAGACAGGAGTTTAATTCGCATTCTTGCAGCCAGGGTTGGGTTCAGTTACATCAGTCAATCACAATGCTATATAAAGGATCCGTTGCATTAGCTCGTAGTTTGAGAACCACCTTATTTTATCAAGGAATCTTCACCGCTACTTTCAGACAGGAGTTTAATTCGCATTCTTGCAGCCAGGGTTGGGTTCAGTTACATCAGTCAATCACAATGCTATATAAAGGATCCGTTGCATTAGCTCGTAGTTTGAGAACCACCTTATTTTATCAAGGAATCTTCACCGCTACTTTCAGACAGGAGTTTAATTCGCATTCTTGCAGCCAGGGTTGGGTTCAGTTACAATGGCCATTAAGAATGGTCAATTAAAATGACATGGCCTCATGAAACACTCAATCACAATTAGAGTCTCCTAAAAAACAAATACAACTAGTTGATTATTCTGTCACTAATGAGACCACCAGCTCTGTGAATCCACAGTAGATTACATATTTACCTCCTTACCTACAGGGGATATTTTACTTCTCATGGCAATAGACACTGGGTGGAAGGAGCCAGTGGCTTTTTGTGTTGATATGAAGCCTGCCATTACAGCTTCATTCTGCAGTGGTGAAGTTTGGGCAATTGGCTTCTTCTGTAAACTACAATTTTTGTATTTTGTAACGATGAAAATACTGACAAAGCCTGTTAAAAAAAACATAAGTTGAATTTAATCCACTATGTGTAAATTATTTTCTTACTGTTCTCTATTATAGAAATCCAATGATTAATTATTGAGTTAGTCAATTGTATGCTTTTAATGCATGATGTGTATAACAATGTGTACTCTGAATACTTATTATTTTTTACTTGTATTTTATGTATATACTTATGGACTTTTGTCTGAAATAAATGTATATATTAATTATCATATCATAATAACATTTTTTGGTATTTTCAGGCAGTATGATGGACACTAACAAACATTTGGCGAGTGGGTTATCTCCAGGTGAAATTGCCTCTGTGACAAACGAGGCTGTTGATCAGCTGGACAAACATCAACTGGTAGATGCTGAACGACTGTTCCACCGCGTGCTGCAAGCCGGTGTTGAAGACTCTGCCATGGAGGCAAAGTGTGCCATCACGTGTCTGCTAGGCCTCGGCCAACTATATATGAAGCAGGTGCGTTCGCTGCGACACGTTGAGCTAGAGTGGTACCGAGTGTGTCTACAAGCGATCGCTTCACTTCAGCAAGCGATTGAACTATGTGATGACATCGCAGGTCGTTACCTTGACACCGATCTGCAGTTGTGGTTGACACAGAATCGAAACAAGGCAGCGGGTCAACGGAAGGTCCTCGAGGCAATCATCCTGAAGTCGCTGCTGCAGAAGTTTGTGGACAAAGGAAAAAAGGAGGATACGTTTGACTGCAGTTGGTTGACAACGCTCCGAGCCCACTGCAAGAGCAAGGCTCACCAGTTTCTCACAAAAACGATGTTCTCGTCAGATGAAAGCGAGACGGACGATGAATCTCCGGCAGAGGAGAAGAAGAAGCCAAAAGCGAAGAAAGAAAAGTTAAACAACGTGGACATGAATAAGATCCACAAGATCATACAGAATCTCGTGAAACAGATCTCGGCCGATATGCGCAGAAGATATATACGCAAGAAACTGCCGGAGAAGACTCTGCGTCGAAGCATCTCATCAGAACTTCTGGCGATTCCGCAGGAGGACATTCTCACGCTGTTCGAGGAAGCCATCATCCCAGATGAGCCAGAGTCGGAATCCGACAGTCCAGTAGTAAAAGCACCAGACGCACCTGAAAATGACAGTCGGTTATCAATGGATAACTCGATAGAACATCAAAAAAGTGTTAGCAACTTTGAATCTATTGAACGACTGCCTAGTAGAATTACTCACACCGAGACAAAGATTACAAAGGGAATGATAACTGGGGAAGTGTCTTCAGCAACAAGATATCTTGAGCTTGGAGCGGGCAGCAAACAGGATGTTAGTATGGCTACTGATGATGCAACAATGGTAATTGAGGAACCCCCTATGATATCAGACAATGACGAGGTCACCAATGAGGTGTTGAAAGCCTGGAGGGGATACAAGGAACACTGTCCACTCCGACTGCCCGCACCACCCTACCAACCAACCAGCCCAGCACCACCAGCTTCAACCATGGCAGTGATATTGGTCGGATCACCACCCCATAGTCCGCGGGACGTGGCACCGCTCATTAAGTCACCTCTGTCGGAGACCATGTTCGACCAGGCTCTGGCTAACATGCTCATCCACGTTGCCGACAGGATACACGAAGACTACGATGTCACCAAGCTGCATATCGCCTACGAGCTGTACAGATACGCCCTGACGGTGTACGAAGAGACCGGCTTCTCGACACCACAAGCTCACACCGTAGCCCACGTTCTCAAGCAACTCGGACTGATAGACTGTCACCGCGGCGATCTGGCTGGAGGCAGTGATATTGTACACGAAGCAATCGAACTGTTCATGCTGGCAAACATTGGTCATGCAGACGACCCTCTCGATGTCGCCCGCGCCTGGTTCCAACTCGGCAACGCCTACGTCGAGAATCACTGCCACGAGGGGGCGCTGTTGTTCCACATCCTCGACCTGGTGAGGCGCGAGATCGAGATGCCAGATGTCGATGCAGGCGCGGGTGACGAGAACTCATCGAAGCCAGACTTAACGAAGATACACGATGCGATAGCTTGCTACAACCGGGCACTGGCAATCGTCAGTCTGTTGCGGCGACAGAACAAGGGGTGCCACACGCAGTTCTACGTCAGTGTCCTCACGAAGCTCGGCGACTGTTCGATCATCGTCGGCGGGTCGGGTCGCGACCGTGCCGTGCTCTGCTACGAGGAAGCGCTGTGTCTGTCGAAGCACACGTTCGGCTCGGCGTCGCTCCGTGACAACGCGCACATCCTCTCTATGCTCGGGACGTCAAACTTCCTCCTCGAACACTACCCGAAGGCCGTGTCGATGTTCGAGACGGCGAATGTGCTCCAGCAGCACTGCTGTGGTGGCGATGACGCCGACTTCGAGACCGCCTTCAATCGGACGATGCTTGGAATCTGCCATTACGTGACGAAGTACTACTACAAGTGCGTCGTCTGGTGTCTCCGGGCATTCGAGGTCTACGATCTGCTCTACGTCAGCAAACTGAAGAACATCGCTCCACTGAAGCGCTGGTTTATTGTGCGAACTCTCTACACCCTCGGATACTCGTACAGGTTTGCAAAGCATTATTTGTCATTCTTTCGACCAACAAAAGCATTCATTGATTTGATTTCTAGTATGCACTGATATGTCATTTAGGCATTAATTTATTGCGGTAACTAAATATTTGTGTGTTATGTTATGCTAGTTAAGTCTTTTATATCAACAATGATAAGATGACATTATTAACAAGCAAGACATTGTATGGCTTAAATTTTAGTGACTATAGTGGTCCTTACTCCGCAGTTATGTCTTCATAAAGCATCCGATTTACTAACGTCAATACGAACTTAAGCAGTACATATGTTTCTACTCATCTGTATGCCTTCTTTTGTGCGTTGCATCAGTAGTATTTATCGGTGCCGTGTTGCTTGCAGTACGCTCAGCTTCAACTGTAAGGCGCTGCACTACCTCGAGTTGTGTCGACACATCATCTCGCAGACGAACGAGCCACCCGAGCGACGTGACGTGCCGCACCTCGTGCGCGTGCTCAAGGTCACCGGCGACATCTACGCGTCGACCGACGAGCTGCATTTAGCGGGCGATTATTACACCGAAGCTCTCGAGAGCTGCGCGTTGCTCGGTGGCGCACACAACAGCACGAACGCACTACACAACCAGCTACTCAACTGTCTCGCGAGCGTTCACGTCACGACGAAGGAATACGGCAGCGCAGCAGATTACCTGGAACAAGCCCTGAGTCACCAGAAGAACGTGCAGAACCATATCGCCTCGGACCTGGTCGGTGTGCTTGGACAGCTCGCACGCACCTACACGCTGGCTGGCGATGTCGACCGAGCGATCGAGTGCGCCTTGGAGTGCATCGATGCCTTCGACGACAACGCAGCAGGAGGTGCGTGGAAGAAAGCCCAACAACTGTGCAGTCTCGCCACACTCTACTACGTCAATGCCTGTCTGACCGATGACAGTGACTACGATGTAGAGCTTGGCAGGCGCAGTGAGAGCTGCTTCAAGAGAGCGCGACGACTCCACCCAGACTCCGTTGTTTCTGTGCAATATGCCAACTTCCTGTATCAGCGGGGAGAGGATGCCCGGGCTCTGTTCGCCATGCTGCCGTTTATCTACGCCGACGAGACATGCCAACTGGTGGGCGATGAGAGAAACGTCGCATACAACGGCGTGGAGCAGGCAATACTACCGGAACATCTGCATCATGAGCTCGATGACGTCGACGAGTCGGTCCTCGATGCACTTGTCTTTGGCCGATTTCTCGCCATCCTCTGTTACAAACAGCTCAACATGAACAATGACGCGGAAGATTGTCTAAAGGAACTCAGCATCATCGTCAGCGAGTCACCAGTGGCTTTGAACCACGCAATTCTTGCATATTCCTACATGGAGTTGGCGATGTTCGAAAGGGCAGCCATCAGTTTTGCGTATGCCGCAGCCTTGAAGTGTGACAACACTCTGGCACTCACAAATTTCTGGATATGTTGTTGTCTGTCGGCCTTTCATAGCATCACAAACGCTATGTACACAGTGTACGAGCACCTTTCAGAGTCGCATAACGTCCGAGTATCTCCACCTGTTATTAGTGACGCCGACACATCCTCCAGAGTGGAATTGCTTGGAGTGCCACCTGTTGGTGAAGTACACATTGACAATGAAACTGCAGCCCCAGCAGCCATGAAGGATTCTGGGTATTATGACTCTGCTGTTGAGTTGTCCGGACATCTGCCACCTGAGAATTCTGTGGCCCATGTCATTGGTGGCAGGATTGGGATGCGCGAGAGCTTCAGTTGTGTTGAGGAAATCTCTTCAAATGAAATGATGGGAAGCTTGACAGAGGAGAAGTTTGACGGTCACACGTCGTCGCTGGTGGATCTTGGCTACACGAGCAATGAGTATCTCGCTCAAGAATCAGCAAGCCACGAGATGCAACAGAGATGGATGTCAGAGGAAATTACTGTCAACTCCCAAAAACCTTCTAACTTGAATGTAGCAGAGCAACGACAAATCTACTGTGATATTCCTGTTTCAGAACCACGCAAGACATATCGATCTGAAACAAAAATGTCTGTTTCGCCTTCAGACCATGGTTACTTGAGCGTTGAGCATTTACCACAGACTTCGTCACCGCAGTTGTCACCAACACGAGTTGCACACGAGGAGGCAGTTGACAGCGTGGCAGATGAAGATGTCTTCAATGAGTGGTGGTCAGAGGAGGTCGTCATGGAAACACCACAAGAAGTTCTCGATATGATCCGTCAACGGAATATGACGATAAAAGAGAGCGCATCAAGTGTTGACTCGGAAGAAAGCCCTATCAAGGATATGGCGGAAAGCCCAACAGAAATTGATGATGAGCAGTTCACTGTTTGGGAGGTCGAGGAAACGGTGCAGACACCTGCGGCTATTCTCCAAGTTATCCAGCAGCAGCAGCAGCAGCAACAGCAACAGCAGCAGCAGCAGCAGCAGCAGCAACAACAACAACAGCAACAACAGCAGTCTCAGTTTGAAGTGACGTGTAACATTACACTCAATTCACAGAAGGCAGACACTACCGTCGATAACAAGAGTATACATTTGGCTCAGCATCACAGTTCAGTCGATTTTGGCAAAACAAGCAACACGAATGAGGTGTGGATCGAGGAAACAGTTCATCCTGCTACGACGATGGCCATTTTGAATTTCGTCAATGGCAATGGACAGCATACAATATCCACTCCTGGCGAGCAGAACGGTAATATGAACACGATGGGAGGAGAGAGCGACGGAGAGGAGGAGAGCAACGAAGTATGGGAAACTTGGGAGGAAACCGTAGAAACGCCACCAGAAATCCTCCGAGCCATTATGGCCAATCGACACTGATAAATAGTTTCCATAAAGAGTGCAAATCGACTTTGAAGACCAGAATGACTGTTTATTGTGTGTTGACTCGAAAGAACATTAGGACCTGAATATGCTTTACTTATTTTCCCAGAGTTGCCTTAAGAAAAGCTAACATCAGAAGTAGTTTTAGCATTAGTGCTTTATTCATTATGGTGTTAAGTTCATGAAAAATCACCCGGGGTAACGATGTCCTCTTGTTGGACTATAAACAAATGCACAAACATTGATTTGAAAATGTGTCTCAGTATACATTGACTTATTTTCAAGAATGCTTTGTATGCACTGAACTAGAAATGTACTTGCCAAATAACATGTCTTCATGTTCTGAAGGTAACATGATGAATGTGATTGTGTTGAGTTATCATTATGTTTATTAATCTTACTATTTGTCCAGCATGTAGAAAAAGAAAATGTTATGAAGATGTGCTAATGACAATCAGTTGCCTTTGATTTGAAGCACAAACAACTGAAATCTGTGGATCATTTTTAATGTGTTTTTTTTTTCATAATTTGAATACTTTCAATGTTTTTTGTATGCAAAAATTAAAGAATTAAAACTATTATGAAACTGCGACAGTGTGTCTTGTGATTCCAGCAGGTTATTAATTCTGCTTTTGGTAAAACATATAATTTGGTTGAATATGACATAATTACGATTCCACGTGCAGGTAGAGACAGACAGATTGAGAAACAGACAGACAGACAGACGGACACTTCTGGGACCACTATATCAGGGGTGCACCATAATTACGCCAACAACAGGAACTACACATGCTGTATATGAATTAATCCCAAATACGTTAGTTTCAATTTGTCTGGTAGGGAACGCTTAATTAAAATTAGTATAATTTTTTTCCCGTTAAGCGGCGACCCAATTTAATGTTTGACCAACCTTTACAGCAGGTCGGACGCTATGTAGTTCACCTTTATCCGCTAGGAGCGCTCCGTAGTTGCAGATTCATCCACTAGATGGCATCACACCGAAAAGAAGCGCCGTTCATGGTCGCCTAAACGTCCTACTATGCTGCTATTTAAATCAGATTTGGTGGTGTTCAAATATTTAACGCGTCAATAGTTTATGTAATTCGCACTGTTTGTTTAATAAGAGTATGTCCTTTGGTTAGAATCACCGACAGAATTTATTTGTGTAAACGAGTTAGATTTGTGTGTAAAATTAGTCTGAAACGAGATGAATTGTGCAAAAAAATTAATTATGGCAGGAGGGCGAAAAGCGGTGGCGCCACATAGTGAATGTAATGTAAGTCACTCACGATTTCACCACTGCCACAACAGTCCCTAGAGTGAGGAATGCGCGTGATGATGATATTTTTCCGAGCACTTTCACATCGGATATGTTAGAACAGTTTATGTGTTCCGTACTACTGCGTTAGATCTTTCATTTGCTGGCAACAGACAGACGCTGACCGCTCGCGTATCACTGCACTGACTATTCTGCAGAACGTACCAACATTTCAAAATCGATCGCGTTGAACCGATATTTAGGGGTATCAGCGTTGGATGCGTTGTTCTGGAAAAAAAACGAGATGTGTAATTTTTACCAGTTTCACACACCGTGTGTGTTAATAGAGGATACATGTGATGTAAGATTTTAAAGAAAATCGTAGGACAAATGTAGTAGGAATCCTAAGAAACGTTATAATGGCGGCCTATGGGAAAATCAAATGTGGTCTGTTTCTAACTTACATTTGATGTGCAGATTCTGCACATGGCCATTTCGTTTGGTAAACTCCTAATATTACACACGGTCAGACAAGAACAGGCGTTCTTGTCTGACCGTGTACAACAGGTCAGTGTAAACTCTGAGTGGGCAAATGTATCAAGTGGTATTCCACAGGGCAGTGTCTTAAAACCGATCCTATTTGTTTTATACATAAATGATCTTCCAGATAATATAGCTTCAAATGTATATATGTTTGCGGATGATACAAAGGTATTTAAACCGATTAATATTCCAAATGACCAGCATACACAACAGAACGATTTAGATTATTTTACATCTTGGTCAAGTAAGTGGTTATTAACGTTTCACCCAGATAAATGTAATTTGATGCACGTAGGGAAAACAATGCAGCAACAGTATGTTTATAACCTGAAGATAGATAATATTGCCCATAAATTAGGAGAAATAGAAGACAAAAAGACATTGGGGTAATTGTTGATTAAAACCTAGAATTTGATAAATTCTACGTTTTAATCAACATCAACCAAAAAATAAACAAAGCAAACAGTATCACGGCAGCTATTAGAAGGTCATTTACAACCCTAAATCATCATAATGTTGTGCCATTATATAAATATTTAGTTAGAAGTCATTTAGATTATGCATTATCAATATGGTCCCCTTATAAACAGAAATGCAAAGATGCCATCAAAAGTGTGCAGAGACGTGCAACAAAGCAGCTTCCTAGTATGAAGAGTATTCCTTACGAGGAAAGACTTCAGAGATTGAAACTTCCCACACTAGCATAGAGACGAACTCGTGGTGATATGATGGAGGTATATAAACTGCTTCAAGGGGAATATGACAGTGATGTATCTAACGTTGTCAAGCTGTACAGAGAGCAGAACCAGGGGTCATAGTTTGAAATTGTTTCTCGAACGTGCTCGTACAAATGTTAGAAAAGAAAGCTTCTCACGTAGAGTTACCAGATTATAGAATGATCTACCGGAAGTAGTTGTAACTGCCCCAAGTGTCAACTCATTTAAAAATCGTCTAGATAGACATTGGAGTACTGAGGAATTTCTCTTGAACTACAAAGCCGCTTTACCAGGAAGTCGTAGAGCATTCCAAGGGAAAGTTGAAAATCTGACTACCGAGGCCACCGCCTATGGTCAGGAAGAACCTAAGTAAGTATCAAGTCGTAAGCGACAATCGCATTGCCCAGCCAACATACCACTGCGCACTGTCCATTTTTAATTTATAATCAAGTTGTGACAATGGTAATATGCTGATTGGCGCCACTGTCGGGGAGTTTGATCAGTAGCTCTGGTTTGAAGCAGGGGGCCGTGCAATCACCGATAGTTGCGCCACCTGTTGAAATCGTGAGTGACTTACAGTACATTCTCTACGAGGCGCCACTGGTGGAGAGTTTGGGAGCGGTAAAGTTGTTGCTCTCTAAACTGTATACAGCTTGTTTTTACGACAATGTCAGACTCCGGTAATTGATTACAATTTATATGTTGCGGCTATGTATACTGTGATAATTGAATTGAATATGTCATGGATTCTTTGGAATGAAGCGACAGGGATGTTTGTAGTGTTTTAATAGTATGCCTAGACTCGAATAGTGCATTATCGCCCATTTAAATTTTCATTGTTGGACAGTCAGTCAGACATACGATCTAACACTTACATACATTATTACTTGGCATTTAAGGGCACTTTGCAATTTCTGCCCTAATCATCTGGTTTCCCACAGCCCAAGATTCAGTTTGCCTTAAGCCTAGCCTAGTAGGCACTAGCCTAGAGGTAGGACGGCTATAGGCAAAAAAATTCGCCCCGCTCTTCGTCTTAGGGGCGAAAGTCCCGTGCGGCATTTGCTAACCCGGCGATTTGGCAGTTCCGTAGCCAAATGGCTACGGAACTAATAACTTAAGTTTTAAAACCGATACGCACTAACCGTTTCACATGTGTATTCTGTGACATACAACCGACAATTGGGCGTCAAGAAACTGAAGAAATGTGCTCCAAATAATTACTTATGAGTACTTTTATCGGTGACATAGAAAACATTTCACAATTAGCCGCCATACTGTGCACGTGATGTTGCCTTTGGGTCACATGATCAAACGCGATTTCGTGTAGAATGAGGCCAGAATGGGCCAGCAGCACAGAAATAAATAAAACACCCGTTAGTAAGTTAATAGTTTATAGGGGCATTATTAATGATGTAACTCTATGGCCAGCAGACGGCAATTCTTAGCGTGACCTTATATAGATCTATGGAAATCCCGCATGCCTTTCTCGCTCACAACAACATCCGGTTATATACAAACCTTGACAAGCACATGCGTTCTGACAAAAAGGTAATAATTTCACACTTTTACATGGTTATTGTCAGGTAACTTTAGTGATATACATATAAGAATGCATACAGACACGAAAGATGTGTTTATTGCTCTGTTTATGGCGTTTTTGTAAGGTTTCACGTTTCATGAAAATACTTACGTTTCGGCCGAGCGAGCTCTTCGCCCTATAGTAGCAAAAGCCAGATAGAAAAACATTGTAGGGCGATTGACTTTGCCTAGGACGGCTATTCATGTCTCTGACTCTGCTTGATAGGTATGAAGTTGGCTGACATGGCATACCTGGACTGAGTCAGAGACTGAGGTAGAATATGACACACTCATCTAGCCATTTTAGGCTGTGGAACATCAGCCATCAGGTCCTTGATTATGGACCCACCTAAATTTCACTGTTATTAATGGAATACGTATAGTAACCATGCACAATGCATATTTATCTACAGATCGTGTGCATTATTAAACATGTTGTGCATGAAACAGATTGAATTATCATCTTTGATGCTCAAATTAGCATATTTAACATATTTTGTGCACATTTTTGTGAATAAAAGGGGCAAGATGGTGCTCAAATCACATTAAATATGCGAATTTGAGCATTGAAAAGAAAGGGTGATTAAATGTGTTTTTATGCACAAGATGTTAATTTATATGCTCCATATATATATATATATATATATATATATATATATATATATAGGCAGAGCGTAGTCTCGAAGAGACGATGCTGATGCGCCCCGTTATCAATTTGTCAAATTTTGGCAGCGTCCACTGTGGCTGTGAAGGCCGATTCTTGAGTGGCAGTCCTTGCCGCAGCCAAAGCAGACGAAACAGGATGACATTAGTGGTAGTGCTGCGTTTTGTTTACGCCGCATCCTCTTCTCCGTCGCATGCTGGTGTCTCCTTTCATCTGCCCTTTCAATGCCTCTGCGTGTTGCCTGACGCCAAGCAGTGCGGTCTTCGGCCACTGCTTCCCAGACTTTGGGGCTGATGTCACATGCCTTCATGTCACGATTGCAGGCATCC
Source organism: Lamellibrachia satsuma (assembly GCA_033239005.1). Taxonomy (NCBI): domain Eukaryota; kingdom Metazoa; phylum Annelida; class Polychaeta; order Sabellida; family Siboglinidae; genus Lamellibrachia; species Lamellibrachia satsuma. The sequence goes on along the minus strand of BSQZ01000041.1, from coordinate 3,086,026 downwards.
TTGAATTTGAGGGCTGGGCGTCCCACTGGCCTCGCGCCACTGGTGAGTTGTCCATAGAGGATGTCTTTCGGCAAACGGCCGTCCTCCATGCGACGCACATGGCCCAACCAGCGCAGGTGTCTCTGGCTCAGCAGTGAAAGCATGCTGCGGATCCTGGCACGGTCCAGTATGTCGCTGTAGGGGATAAGATCCTGCCATGTGATGCCGAGGATACGCTTGAAGCACCTCATGTGGAAGGTGTTGAGGCGCTCCTGGCACATGTATGTTGTCCACGATTCGCTGCCATAGAGGAGGGTGCCCAACACACAGGCCTGGTAGATTCTCATCTTGGTGTTCTCAGTGAGCATCTTATTTTCCCATACTCTTTAGGTCAGCTTGGCCATAGAGCATGCGGCTTTTCCGATGCGCCTGTTTATCTCCGTGTCCAGCGAAAGGTTGTTAGAGATGTTTGACCCGAGGTAGGTGAAGTCTTCTACTACCTCCCGGGTGTAGTCATTGATCTTGACGGAGGGGACTTTGCTGGCATCCCGTGCAATGACGTTCGTCTTCTGTCACCTTTGTTTTGGTACGCAGATGTGCCAGGTTGAACAGCTTCCCATCAGATCTGGTGTGCAGGTAGATACCGTTTGAGGAAGAGTCAAAGGCACATGACAGAAGGAGGGAGAAGAAGATCCCAAACAATGTTGGAGCAAGGACACAGCCTTGCTTGACATATATATATATATATATATATATATATATATGATGCATTGTGCAAGGTTATATATTATCATATATATATATATATATATATATATATATATATATATATATATATATATATATATATATATATATATATATATATGATGCATTGTGCAAGGTTATATATTATCATATTGCGTGTTAATAACATGTTAATAATAATCGGGCCCGGATTCTAGAAAAGTGCCAAAACATCAAATTGGGGAAAACCAGCAACGGCTTCTGAGGGTGATCAGTTATAATTAATTTTGGTTTTATTGACACACATAGATAAAACAACAAACTTGGCAAGCATAGTCATTGTGGTGAGAGATAAAAGGATTAACTAGTTTTTATAAGCAATGCAATAAACGTTGTTTTTTCATAGCATAACAAATTTCCTTTGGAACATGCTGCGTGAAATTAGGGCACAGATCATCAAGCTTTAAGTAGTGTTATTAATTTGCCAATAAAAATAATGTACACAGCTCTATAAATAAAAAAACATCCCATTGTATTCTAAACTGCCAAGTCAATTGATAAGATGATCACATCCAGTTAATTCGTTCATTCTCAAATTTTTTTTAAGACAGACAATCTGTATATCTATATTTTACATTTTCTACAATATATCTACATTTTCAGCAAATTTCAGATACATAGCTAGAAAACTTTTCAAGTTAGAGGCACATGAAAGCATGTAAAAAATAGTGGGTAAGATTTTAGGTGCTTACCCCTTGTTCACATTATACTAAGGCATTACAGAGACAGTTTTCATGTGAATGCTTAGTTCTTTTGCACAAGTGCTCAAGTATAGCTACTTAGCCATTGGTTAAATTTTTTTAAATTCTGAGACAAAATGTTTGACTATTGGTTGATTTCACATGGAATGACCCTGGTACATTATAATCTATATATTCAGAAGGTTTTTCTGTATTTGACAATATTTATACATCATTTTCTTACTAGATATGGAATAAGTAGTAAATTCACCTATAGGATTTGATATTGTGTAGTAATCTGTTGATTAGATAAAAACACAAAATGTGTCCATCTGAAAAAAATTTTTCGCTCCAGGTCCACATAGCATTTTAGCTGCTAATTATAGGCCACTTTTCACTATGCACCAACTTTGGAGAACAGTACCTCATAAACTAATCAACACAGAAACTTGTCATATACCTATATATGTAGGTGTGCTGTTGATCCAAATAAGATTCATTTGGGTTCTAACATGTTTTATTGTTGAAATATGGGTCTAAAATCACTCGTTGGCTCAATTTCACACATTAAAACACACGACTTCAATGGCAGATTGTGGGAGATCTAATATACAGAAGCAGGCCTGGGATAATAACAATATGTAATAGTAATAGTAATTATTAAAAATATTCAAGTAATAGCAAAATGTGGAACAGAACACGATGTAATAATAATAGAAAGCAATGTAATAGTAATTGAGCTATTACTTTTCTGTTACTATTGAATATTTAAATCACATAAAACAAATTATTTGATGTCAATATTCATATTAACCTGTGTGTTTATGTTTAGTAATTCTTCATGTAAGCCATTCAAATACCAGTTAGAAAAGGAGCTTATATTTGGGATTAATGCTGACTTCTTCTGGATTACCTAGCTCCAATAGCCCATCAAGGTTGAGAGGCTATGTACAGTTTACACAGCACTCAATGATCCTTGTAAGCCAGTTCCCCAGCCATCTCTTTTTCCCCGCACAAGCCTATAGATGATCCTACATGCTGGCCATTCATTCACTGATGATCACGTGTTGGATAAGGGTTCCAGCACCAATTTGGTTTTCTGTATCAATCATGCTGGATAATGTTTGAACAAAATCCAGCAGCTTATACCAACTTTTGGTCGCATCTCTTATCTGCGAACACAGCTCTAATTTTTAATTTTGACTTTTCAGCACATATCAGATTGGATATTATAAAAAAAGAGACCAACTCATAGATAATTGCTTGAATGGTGAGTTATTGTATTATTGTGAAATACACTGTGTGTGTATATACTGTATATATATATATATATATATATATATATATATATATATATATATATATATATATATATATATGTACATATCTGGTACATACTTGTACATATCTGGTACATACATGTGCATATCTGGTACATATTTGTACATATGTATATACATGATACATACATATACATATTTGGTACTCCAAAAAGTTTTTCTGATTTCTGATGATAAAAAATAATTACCCCCGTGGTAAATAGTAATAGCTTAAAATGTAAGCCTTCAGTTGCCTTCAGCATGTAATCATAACAGAAAGAACACTAAGTAATAGTAATATATTACATTTCAATGTAATATACCCCAGACCTGTACAGAAGTGAACTGTAGTACGTATTTTACTATCTATGTAAGTTACTATAAGTTACTACTATTACTTTAAAATTGTCAAAAATGAAAGAATCCGTAAAAAAAATTTAATGGTCGTAACTCAGAAACTATTCGAGTGATTTGTGCAATAAGATTTTCTTGTTTTGGTTGATTTTAGACAGACAGCGCAGTATTCAGTTTTGTTGATTTGAGATAGAATGCCCCACTTGTGAGTTTTGTCGATTTGAGACAGAATGCCCCACTTGTGAGTTTTGTTGATTTGAGACAGAATGCCCCACTTGTGAGTTTTGTCGATTTGAGACAGAATGCCCCACTTGTGAGTTTTGTCAATTTGAGACAGAATGCCCCACTTGTGAGTTTTGTTGATTTGAGACAGAATGCCTCACTTGTGAGTTTTGTCGATTTGAGACAGAATGCCCCACTTGTGAGTTTTGTTGATTTGAGACAGAATGCCCCACTTGTGAGTTTTGTTGATTTGAGACAGAATGCCCCACTTGTGAGTTTTGTTGATTTGAGACAGAATGCCCCACTTGTGAGTTTTGATCTTTATAGGTCTGTGGTATGACACCTTAATCAGCTAAACAATTTGTTTCCCAATAACATATATGTAAACATAGAATTAGTCAATTAGCAATCAAAATTTATAACAAACTTTATGCATAATATCAGTAATACATTTTGCAATCACTACATTGTAAGTATTTAAATTATGGGGCCTTTGTCCTGGATTCATCTTTGGGGTATACAAATGCTGTGGCCAAACTCTGCCTCAAGAGATATGCAGTTGGACAGTGAATATCAAAGCTGTTCTAATTCTAATTGAAATAACTCCAGCTACTGTTTTTAAAGCACAGGTGAAGGTACGTTCATATATAGCATGGTATTCAGTCCTTGGGACTGTTCAAAGCATTTACACTTTCAACCCCTGGCTGACCTGTTCATTCCAACGCCATCTCGACTTCTCTGGAAAACATTCAGCCATGCTGCAATTACTACTCATTCACACATCCACTTGTCTGTAGCCAGGTACTCATTTATACAGCTGAGTGAACTTTGGCAACGTGGGATGAACGAAATTGCCAAAGCTTCGAAACGACACGGTTGGAAATATGTGTCTGGGATGTTTACCACCCAGTTTTCATACCAGGGCAAGTAACAGATCTCGCTCAGAGATCTAAGGGTAAACATGAGGCTTCCATGAACTCACAACATGATTGTCTATAGTGGTATTTCTAATCCACAATAAAGTAATGAAAAAAATGCTTTTCACACACGCACACACAGCCTGTGTGACGTTGCTCCTTGTTTCTGTTATTTTAGATGTCGTAAGTAAGAATGACAATGTCAGCAGTGAACAGAGTGCGCTGTCACTAACTGATGCACAACGGGCACGTGTCGAACGTAACAGACAGCGAGCATTACTACTTAGACAGTCACGACTGACAAGTCGCCCCTACACCACAGATAGAACTTCACGCAGGTAAGGCCTTCATACAGGTAAATAGCCCGTATAAAATCCCGCTCTGCCCTTAAGAAATTTATACCATGACGTAATATTCACTAAGAACATTTTAAAATATAATATTTTCCAAACCTACTAATAAAACGATATCTTCACCACAATGATTTCGCACTGGAAGATCTAGAAATGTAGCACTTTTGGCTGTAACACAGCTGTTACTGTCAGCTACATGCCTAATAAAAATGTTGAATAAATAATTGTTTGTTAGCTGAAATAGCTCTTAACTATGCGTCACTACCATGAGCTTAACCTTAAAAAACACTGGCATCTTCTGTTAACAACTGTTGAATGCAACGTTACCCATATTTGTTTGTAATAAGATGATTGTCTGAGACTTACTACGACTATCTAAAATGGCTGCATAAGAATTTGCACCACTACTTGCAAAATTATGAATTTGCTGTGGTCTAAGAAAGTATAATTAATTCAAGCAATGATTAATGATTTAATGTACCAATTAATACTGAAATGAATCACACTCACTCTGTTGTCACTCCTAGGTGAAACAGATATTTTTATCAACATTTTTTTCTCCCTGTTATCATGTATGCAGACGTTTTCAAAAAAATTGGTGATGGTCAAGTATATTGTTGAGTCTTGCTGATTGGTTTCATATGAAATAACCCACATGAAGATAATTGAAATAACCCACACAAAGATAATTGAAATAACTTACATGAAGATAATTGAAATAACCTACATGATGATAGTTGAAATAACCTATATGAAGACAATTGAAATAACCAACATGAAGATAATTGAAATAACCCTCATGAAGATAATTGTAGTAACATTTATTTTTACATTTTGTTGTAACATTTTCCACAGAAAGCAGGATAAAGTTGGGAAGAAGCCGGTTGACACAGGGGGAGGATTTCTGATTGAAGAAGATGAAGATGGAGAAATGGAACAGAAAATTGTTCACCCTCCAGGTAGCCAATTTGAAGTATAATTTATATAATGTTTTGCTGCGCATCATAACATTGACATAGAAATAGCTTCCTGGTGGTGTTAAGGTGAAGGGTTTTATTCAGTTTTATTTTGTAATACTGTTTGTATAATTTACATTTATACATTTTGTTCTCTTATATATAGTTATTTTTTCTTGACAACAGTCCACTAGTCTCCTACTGTATGAGGTTTAAAATGGAGTAATTATTTCTTTACTGCAGAAGATTTAAGATTTAACAAGATTTAACAAGATTGCCATCTCGAACAACAAGTTCCAGATGGCAAGTGGACAAGGAAGCCATTGGCTTATCGAGAGTCCAACAATTTTCTCATCTATGTGTAGCCCGCCCTTATCAGATATCTGTCAATTTTATTTTTAAACATTCACACTACTAGCATTAACACAATCGTTTGGCAGTTTGTTCCATTCATTTATCACCCTCTGTGAGAATGAGTACTTTCTCATGTCCAACCTACACTGCTCCTTAACTAATGCTGCTTTGTGTCCTCTAGTTCTACTGCCTTCTTTAAGTTTGAAGAACATATTCCTATCAACATCCTCATAACCGTTCACTATTTTAAACACTTCTATTTGGTCTCCTCTTAGTCTCCTGGTCTCTAGTGTTGTCAAACCACATTGTAATAAGCGACTTTCGTAACTAAGGTCTCTTAATTCTGGAATCATCTTAGTTGCTCTTCGTTGTATTCGTTCTAGCTTATCTACGTCTTTTTTACGATATGGCCTCCATGCTTGAATACAATATTCCAAATGTGGTCTAACTATTGCTTTGTACAGGGGTACAATTAGATGTTTCTCCTTATACGTGATAGTTCTCCTAATTAGGCCTAGAATTTGATTTCCTTTCGAAGCAGCAATCCCACATTGCTCTGAAACTTTCATGTCAGCATTAAATGTTACTCCTAAATCCTTTTCTTGTGTGGTTCTACCTAGTACAGCATCCCCCATTTTATATTCCTCGTCCATATTCCCATGTCCTATGTGTATACATTTACACTTCCCAAAATTGAATAACATTTGCCATTTTTCTGACCATTTAACTAATTTTTCTAGATCATCCTGTAAATTTTTTTATCTGTATCATTACTAACCTTTCTGAATACTTTTGTGTCATCTGCAAATTTGAGTACTTTGCTAGATATGTCATCCTCCAAATCATTTATATATATTAAAAACAGTATAGGGCCTAACACTGATCCCTGTGGTACCCCACTCAAAACAGATTTCCAGTTTGAAATCTTACCATCTACTATTACTCTCTGTCTTCTGTGTGTAAGCCACTTTTCTATCCAGTTGATTACATCATTGCCTATAACATGGGCTTTTAGTTTAAGTAACAATGTTTGATGTGGCACTTTATCAAAAGCCTTCTGAAAATCTAAGTAAACAACATCCACTGGTGACCCGTGATCTACCCACTTTGTAATTTCTTCTAAAAAACATAAGAGATTGGTTAGACATGACCTTGCTTTTAGGAATCCATGTTGAGATGTATTTATTAATTTATGTTTTATGAGGAATTCCACCATGTGGTCTCTAATTAATGTTTCAAGTAATTTACATACAACTGATGTTAAACTCACTGGTCTGTAATTTTCTGGCTTCTTCCTCGATCCCTTCTTAAACAGCGGCGTAATGTTTGCTTCTTTCCATTCTGAAGGAACTATTCCTTCTTCTAGTGACAAGTTAAATAAGTTTGCAAGTGGTGTACTAATTTGATCAACAATTTCCTTTAGCAGTTTTGGTGGTATCCCATCAACTCCAGGTGATTTATTATTTTCATCTTCTTAATTTTCTTTGCTATCATTTCAGGAGTTACAAATAACTGCCCTAAATATTCTGATGTATTGCCCTCAAATTTAGTCAATGGAACTGGAAGTGAGCTGATATCTTCTGTGGTAAAAACTGAGCTGAAATACTCATTCAGGACCTCTGCCATTTGGAACCCGTCTGAAATTATGTTTTTACTGTTGCTTTCCAGTGGTCCGACCTTATCTCGAACTTTCTCTTTACTCCTTACATAAGCATAGAAACTCTTGCTCTCATTTTTTATATTACCTGCCAATTTTTGTTCAAAGGTTCTTTTAGATTTTCTAATTTCAGTAGTAGCTAGGTTAAGTGAACCACAAGTATAGGTATTTCCTTCAAATTTGTAGAATAAATTGAGAATAGCAGTTTAAAGATATACAAAATATATACTCAAACATTATTATTTCCTGTTAATTTCTGGTGACTTTTCCTGATATTGCCAAGATTTAAATTACATATACATGAATCTAATGAAGTGCCATCAGCATGATTGGGCTATTCTTGTCGGTTTTATATTGTTATTGTTATACAGCTAGAGTAGTCTACTTGGGACAGGTCATATACTGTTATTGTTTAGTAGTTGTTCTACCTAATGGTAATTACATAGTTTATTATTTTGCAGCTGCTCTTCTTGGTGGTGACCATATCATGTGTGAGGAATGCGACAAGGAATTCATGGATTCTTTTCTCTTCACAACCTTTGACCTCTATGTCTGTGACAACTGCAGGTAAATCATCTAGTTCTCTTCTACAGCTTTGTCCTCGGTTATTAAATTTAAATATGTCACATTTATTTGTGTGATAATATACATCTGCATGTAAAGTTACATAATAACATAATTCAGCCCAATTATTCGTAATTTGTGTCAACTAATTAATGCCCACATATTTCTGACCTTGCAATAACAACAACGGAATAGAGATTTCAGAACTGCTGACAACAGAGCCTACCCGAAATAACCTGTGGCGCTTCTGGTGCATTATATAATTTGTGCGAATCTTGCCACAAGCTGAAACAATGGCGTATCCATGCCAATGCATACTCATTCGTGTTCGCCATCTAGCTACAACCATTGTTCCTGATTCAGGAACACAGAAGAGAAGCACAAGTATATCACAAAGTCAGAGGCAAAGGAGAGATATCTGCTGAAGGACTGCGACGTTGACAAAAGAGAGCCGATACTCAAGTATATTGTAAAGCGCAACCCACACAACAATCGATGGGGTAGCATGAAACTCTACTTAGAATCACAGGTAAGTTAATGGCTGCTTCAGTTTGATGTGTGCATTGCTAGTTATGTTTGCATATATTATTTGAATACTAATTCCAGTGTCCAGACTATGATAATTACTGATCATAAAAAATATATATTACCCTGCAGATCAAGGAAAGGGCCCTTGAGGTTTGGGAGTCGGAGGAAGCGATGGAGGAGGAGAGGGAAAGACGTACGGAGAACAAACAGAAAGTGAAACTAAAAAAGTTTGACAAAAGAATGAAAGGTATGATATGATTTGCAGTGGTTGTTTAAATGGTTCCGTTATAATAATTATAATTAAAGGAATGAAATACATTTGATTCACGACTGTATATTATAAAACTGTTTGCTGTGTTTATGTATTCCATTGTCTACTCTTTATTAATACCTTTTTGTGAATTGAATATCACACATAAAGAGGGGGCTCTCCAGACAAGTTTTTGTTCATGATCAACATCTTAACACTTGGTACTACCGAGAAGAAAAATCTGAACAAGGATAACATCTGGGCATAAATATTAGTGGACCAAAATAGATTGTTGACCGAGATTGACATCCAAAGCACTAACCTCTAGATTGTAATTGGACAATGAAATTCTTTGGAATTTACTCCATTAATTTTAGAACAGCAGGAAACATAATACAATTTTTGCATCATCCGAAGACCTCCCTGAACCATTGTACACCAATTCGAGATTGCCTCACCCTTTCGTTTTGATGCACCTCTCAGCTTGGTTTTCCGAAATTTGTGGCATGATAGAAGTTTCATTATCATTACTCTGCTTGCAGACTTGCGTATGTCTGTGAGGGGAAGTCTGTGGCGCAAGAAGACGGAAGGCCATGAACACTCGTACGGCGAGGAGACGTACAATGAAGAGGAAGACAACTACAGCAAGACGTGTTCGATGTGCCAACATGTCATGACTTACGAAAAGATGTAGATCTTCGTTAATTTGTTAATCGATGAGTGATCATTGGACCACTGAAGATGTATACAAATGATGCAGGTTATTTATTACAAATATCAACTCTTGGCTGTCAAAAATATAATGTGCAAATAAATTTTATTTTTATATGTTTTTTGTCTGAAGTCCGTACTTTGTGATAAATCCAGTAAGAAAATAGTCCTGTAGGAATGTTTCCATTGAACAAATCAAGTTGATTTGTGATCATAGCTGTGTCAGCCAGTATGCTTTATAAACAATAGTGAAGGAAATGCTGGAAGAGTTATTCGTTTACGGAAAATACTCTCCTACACCTGACATTGAAAACATCACTAATGCTTCGCCCTTTCCTGAACTTAGGCTGAATGCGTTGAGGATGCAGGCGGTTTGGTGGGTAAACAGGAACCATTTGTGATACGTGAATAATGTATATACAGTGCTACTTAAACATAATGCATAAATCAACAAAAAGGTCTTGGACATTGCATTGTTTACATGCTGTTTTTAAATGCACAAATATAGCTCGCATGAATGTTCATCTATGTTGGTGCAATAGATAAAATATTTGTTCAACTCAGTTACAAAATTGTCAGTTTGTAGCTTGTACTTGTATTTAGTGAGAATATCTCCACACAAGTGTATTCCACCATATATTAACCACACATAGTCCACTTTGAAATACTCCATATAATATAACCATCCCACAACAGTTCAATATTGTGTAGTTGACATCCAGAGACACAGTGTCTATTGTTGGTGACATCAGTTGACAGTATTTCCAGCTGTGTCATAAATAAACAGTCTACTTGGTGACTTTCACTGACTCAGTCCCCAGCTGTGGTGGCCATGTTGCCGTACTTTTCCACTCTAAATATCTCCATCACGTCTCAAGAATGTCTTGTCTTTTCCTTTCAAATACGCAGCAGCCATTCTCACCAATTACAAAGTCTTCAATGTCACCTTGGACTTGCTGAAGGTCATTGACACGAATGTAGTCTGAAACACATAAACAATTAGAATATATTTCCTCTGAATATCGCTGATGACCAGATTTGCCCAAAGGGGTAGATTTTTTTATGATCAACATTTATCCTTACCCATCAACATTTGGCTGTCATTATATTATGTACATGAAAGAAATGCAATTTACATTTGGCTAAACAAATTTTAAAATTAATTTTTATATGCACTGCCAATAAACCAATTAAAAAAAATCTTCTTAACCACCCTCTTGAATGCAATGAATACAATATCTTTGATGCGTGTAGGACAACTGTCTTTGAAGTTGCTAGGCAAGCACCATTATAAAACTGATACACATCATTATTGAACCATTCTAAAATAATAATCTTCAAATTGTTTTTGTATTTGGATTTCTACTGACAAGAGAGCTTAGATAATGACTCCTGTTCATAACCACGACTCACTTCACCTGGGTGCTGTGGCACTATGTTGGACGAACTTGGATTTAGTACATGATGGCCTTCGCTTGGTCGTACAGTTGTTTCTGCAGTCTGCAACAAAATTAAATTATCAATAAGTTAACAGTTCTTAAATCAGAGGCTGATCGCTAACATTTCCTGATTAACATCATTATCCAGTTTTTTTATAACTGATACAAGTGGGTTTCTCTATATATCAATTGAATATTAATAATAATGAAATTTATGGCAGTTTTGAAGCATTTTCATTGAATTCCTTTGTCACTAACAATGTTGTTACAATCCATGGATGGAATCATAATAAAATAATATTGTTTGTGCCAGTGACAAACATTAATTAAAATATATTTTCTCAGTCCATCTTGATATCAGTAGCAACATTGTTTAATGAAGTGGATCACTCTTTATATGCTCATAAACAATAAAATAGATGTCTGAACTGCAGTAAAGCTGATGTTTCATAAATCCATTAAATTGTATTAGTTATCTACTCAAAACTTATAAACACATTGAAAATACAGGTTAATTGAAACTGTACATCATATATGGTATATCTGAAGTACTTTTTTTGATCTGGCTCTCTTTTCTGTGTGTCCATCTTCATTTGTATGCCAGATGAATTTCCTTTCCTTCAGAATTTCTACAATATACATAACATGTGTGTGAGTAAGGTGTTTGCTTGGCACTTGCTGTTCAGTCACATCTGTTATAACAACATGAGAAACATCAATAAACATAAATATGTAAACAAATCTGAGCAATATTGATTCAACGTCGGGTTAATACATTAGTATTTACGATTACTCTCAAATTCGTCTTCCTGGCAAAAATCAGGATAATTATAGGTTCTTCCTCAATTAAATTTTTTCACTCGTTTTGTTTTAGAATAATTTTTTGCCAAAATCACAAACATCTAGTATCCACTATGACATGCAAACTCATTTGTGCAAATTTGTAGTTCAGTTTTGGTGAAATCATAGGGCAAACTGTTAATTTACCAGATTTTTTACTGGATGTGGTAAAAATTTTGCAAAAAAGGGCAAAGTGGTCCAGCTGTACATAGTATGACTTCAGGATATTTGCATGTTTGCACGTTACCCGATATAATTATTAAAGTCAATGATTTTAACAAAGTAATTGCAAATGTTGAACTTCAGATCTGAACATTACCGAGCCTGATTTGGGATGGGCTAAATGATTTGGGAGAGTTTCAAACGTAATACCATACCAATACAATACCATAAGATAATTCCAACAGACTTTTCAATACGTAAACAACACCAATATTTTGACCACCAGATAAGACTACCTATCTGCAGGTCAGAAGGCGGCAGGAAATATTGGCCGACTGCTACTTTCTTTGTGTCACCCTCTTCCAGACACTTGTCTACGTAGGCCGGGTGGAAGATAGCCAAGTGTTCATCAAGGTATGCCTCGGTCTTGTACAGGCTTCAAAACAATCCATTCACTTGGTTAGCATTAGAGGTTTATTATCATTAAATATTATTTTAAATATTGTTGTCAGTGTCGACACTAACCAGTAGTTCTAGGAAGATCATGGAAAGGTTGTCTAATACAGTGTAATAAGAAAATTTCTTTTGTACCTAATTTCTCGGAAACCTGGCGCAGAAGCGTATACCCTTCTCTGTATATCATTGGATGCCTCTCCTGTATATCAACTGCTTCACTGGTTTTTCTGTGCCTGAACATTTTTCTCGACTTTCCTTGACTTGGTGCTCTTCCTGGAACTGCTGTCATGTAACAACCACCAATATGGTCTTCCTGGAACTATTGTCATGTAACGACTGCCAACATGGTCTTCCTGGAACTACTGTCAAGTTTGAAGTGACGAAGAAGCTCACTAAGAAAGCACCATCGAGCATATGCAGAGACTCTGAAAGGTAACTACTGGGTATTCTGTATAATTTGAATAGACTGCTTCCTCTATATTTTGTATTGCAATTATTTTGGACAAATTTGTCCTTTTGAGTTTCACAATACATTTAGAACACAAGTGAGCCATTCTCTTATCTCTACTACATACAAACCCCTTGAACCTTACCTGCTTGTGTCTTCACACCCGGCATCTTCACTAAACACAAACATGGCTTTGTTGATGTCTGCTGTCACAAGGCCATCATTTTTAACTGCAACACATTTGATTAAAGTTGCTCCAGTGTCTGTCTCTACAGATTCAGTAAAGCAAAAAGTTCAATCATCCACACAATCACATTGGTTACTGGAAACTGCTTATATAATGTGTGGGGCTTTCTTTCTTTCATATAATTGGCAGGATCCATTTGTTAGGATTTGTACGCCAATGATAGTTTGGAGAATGAGATCACCAGCTCTGTAAGTCCACAACAGGTTTTTTCCATTTCTCTGTTTGGGATCTTTTACTTCCCCTGGCAAAGACACCAGATAGAAGGGACCAACGGCTTTTACTGTCTTTTTCGAAAGACACAGGCAAAGTAGGGTAAACAAAGTTGCCCAAGCTTCAAAACGGCAGAGGTGGTTTTGAACCCTGCTCCCTTCGACCGAAAACCTGTTGCTCTACCACACGATGACTGGGGTTAGTTCTCAGAGAAGAAGAATGAAAAGGGGCATGTTTCATTAAAATAAAGAGCTCATCAGGAAAATCCACCATAAATCAGAATATGTCTTAAATTTATGATAATATATTTTTAATGAATTTTACTAATATGCTACTAAATTTTCATTAATAGTTATGTACACACTGGGTCAAATTGGGCATAACTGGTTGAAAAGTTATCAAAACTGGTTCAAAACATGTTCTGTTTACCACTTTTCAACCATCTGACTTATTCTGCTCACTGGGTAAAGAGAGAACATGTAATTAAAAAACACAACAATGCATTACAGAGGACAATATTTCCATGAAACATTGGCAAGTGTTGATAGTTATAAACTATCATGAAGAGTACCAAAAACATTGACCAAGATTATGTTGACTAGGAGAGCTTAATAAATTTACAAATGTTAGTTAGATATGTGCATTAGTATTCCAATAATTGAATAGAAAACTATACTAATGGCCCTCAGCTGGTCAAATAACTTACTCCATGACGTTTTCCTGTCTTTTGAGACGCTGCTGGAGAACCAAGCAGTGAGGCCGTCAAACATCTTGACCCCTCTCAGTCCATCAGAGCTTGTGTCTTCCACGGTCGACTCATCTGTGCTACAAGTTGACAAAGCTGGGAGTTAGCTCAATTTTCGGCATTATAATTTATAAACAGAATTGGACATGGTTTATGGGCATGTCCGAATACAAAAGTGGACATATTAAACAAAATGATTTCCTAAAACAAATGACTTTTGCAGCAATTTCAAATGCTAATGACTAGTTATGTAAATATTTGTTTATGACAAATTTATCTATTTTGGGTATGATGATGGGTGAAGATGTATGAAACTGTCTGTGTCACGTGACATTAATAGGGAATGTGAGACATTAATTAAAAAAACCTGTTCATCCTTTAACTTTGATCGTATGATTTTAAAGCCAACATTTATTAATACAAAAAATCATTTTAATGCGTTTAATTACTTTTACTCTTTAATGCTGAGGTTTTAGATGAACGTGCCATTATATATTTACTTTAAAACTTGTGCATACATTTCCATTTTCTTTATACATGCAGTGTTTTACCAAATAAATTACTTTAAAAAATGTTTAATTAGCCACCAATTAAAGAAGCAACATATTATCATATCATACATTATGTACAACTGATAGTTGGTATGCAATATTGTGTCGGAATGGTTAACTCAACAATCCACACATATTGATATGATGAGAAAGTGGACACTAGCGTACTTGTAATGTACATGTTTATAGTAGCTGTTTCTTACTTTAACTACCTTGATAATGCAATAAGTGTGACAATAAAAGCTTACAGTTCATCCTACATGATACATATGTCAAATATTCATCTTGCATCAGCATGTCTTCAGCTGTGAACAGGCTTCCATAAAAATCTGCATAATAGTTTGCGGTTAGAAAAACCTTGTAAAAATATTTTCTATATACATAATAATGCCAAAGATCTATGCATGTCAAACATGCTTAGAAGTAGATGCTGAGTAAAAAAAATCTTGGTAGGGTATATACTGTTTTACTTTTTACCAACTGACCATGTATAAATGTGCAAAATAAGTGAAAAATAGCACTGTTTACAGCTCTCTTGCAACCAAAATAATGGATGTACTGGTATGAATAACCCCCACACAGGTTGAGAACATTAAATACTTCCACAATATGTAAAAAAATTACATTAACATTAACATTAGTAAGGCCTAAAAATAAATTATGTTTCAGGTAACGGGCCCAAAAAACTTAGGTAGGGTAGGAAGGGAAATATTTTTAAAAATATATTTTTGCTAACACTACAATAAGTTTTATTACACCAAAATAAAAACAAACCATCTGCACCAATATCATATAATAAAGTCGATTTAATTAAAACAAAGAATACTGTTAAACTAAATCTTTAAAAATTACAATGTGATGCTGCACCACAGTAAAATCATATGTTCACCCATTCCTGGGCAGAGCTGTAGAATGGGGCTTCTATTGGGCTTGAACAGTTAATGTTCACCCTAAAACTATAATGACGCCATGCAGTGAGTGACTCGGCGGTGTGATGTGGTTACCACAAGTGTAGTCAAACTGTGACAGACGCATAGCAAATGTAGTTTGGTGTAGTGAGGTTTGCCTGACGTGTCGTCCTCATCATGCTGCTTGATTTTAGAAGCAGGAGCTTTTGCAAAGTGTTTTGGTGGCATCTTGGCAGAAGTTTAGCCCCTGCCCTTGCCTTTGCCTGCTTGCTCCTTAACAGCCACTTTGAAGGGCCAGTATTGGCAGGATGCGGCGTGCATGAGATCATGATGAATCTACATCTAAGTGCCGTAACCACGTTTATGACTGGCGTTGGCAAGGTAAACAATGCGTCCGTGTGCGACATGGTCTTTCCTCCGGTTCCGACATGGCGATTTCACACGATCCATCGCTGCAGCCACACTCTTTGGCAATGCTGTTAAACATTTCGTTTCACAGTATAACAAATTTCCGTGTAGGTTTTCATGTGGAATAAGCACTGGTGTTTTATTATGCAGACTAGAGACGCCAATGCCATCTTGCCATCCCTTGCCAATGTGATTCAACATGTAACAAAACCGCTTATTGGGTGAAATAGTAATGATCCCGCCAATCACGCATGCAGGCCCAAATAAGTTCGGTAGTGCACACGTCATCGAATACGCAGGTTGAATTTTATTCGCAGGTTGTTATATTAGTTTTAACTAAATGTAACGAAATGAACATTGATTGAAATATCAAATAAAAAGATTATGGTCAGCCCGGAAACACACCTTTTTTCACCTACGCCTAATTTTGTTTGGCCAGGTACACTTTTTTGATCAAAATAGAAAAACATTCACGAGGTGTCTTTAAAGTGCTCTAACATGAAAACTAATTAACATACAGCAATACAACATATACCATGATGTATCTTAATATTAGACCTTTCCAATGATGTATAATACTTTGCTATAACTTAATTATCTCAAAATGGTCCACCATAGCTACCACTGCCACGGCACTGGCACTGCAACGCCAACGGCAACGGCACTGATACCACTATTGTCATATTGACCGTAATTAATTGTAGTACCACTACTAGACCGACCCGTGAACCGACGTTGGACGCGCTACAGATGGAATTGGAATTAATCGTGTAACATGTTGACATTGTTGACAACCTTTTCCAATGACACTGGTCATAATCATAACTTGGAACGTAGATATGCGACCGTGTACAAAATTACACATGTATGTATTATCGCTCACTCACAAACTAACTAATCAAAACTATTAATTTCCGGTCAGTATTTTCATGATTGAGATACCGCAGACTATCTTTGTAATACTTAATCATGTACCTTGACATGATAGATTCGTCACTTTGCACTAGTACCATTTTACCAAAGGTGCAATCTACCAAAGCCAAGCCAAGGCAAGGCAAAGCAGACGATAAATGCCCATCGCTCCTAGTCTCCGTTACCAAGACCCTGTCACGAGTTTCAAATCCAACAACTGGGGTAGGGAGCGCCACTTGATGTCACATTTATACTTATTATTATTCTTTTTGAGTACTAGTAATTTTATTATGTGCTAGCTGAGTTACTCGGCGTTTCACGGGGAGAAAAGGAAGCCATATATGTTTATCCATTTATCTACATTATTTTATAGGTCAGTGGTCTTTTCTAGTTAAAGTCACGGCTATTTACAGCTAGAACGGGGAATAACAAGGGAATAACAACAATATGATTACTTGAAATCATATTATATTACATCTTAGTATATTTCCACAACACAAAAAAATTAATTAGAATTCCATTAGTCAATAATTCCAAATAATACTCTGTTCTACCGGCCTGCCTCGGTTACGCATTATTTTATAGGTCAGTGGTCTTTTCTAGTTAAAGTCACGGCTATTTACAGCTAGAATGGGGAATAACAATGGAATAACAACAATGATTGCTTGAAATCATATTATATTACATCTTGTAGTATATTTCCACAACACAAAAAATTCATTAGAATTCCATTAGTCAATAATTCCAAATAATACTCTGTTCTACCGGCCTGCCTCGGTTACGCATTATTTTATAGGTCAGTGGTCTTTTCTAGTTAAAGTCACGGCTATTTACAGCTAGAATGGGGAATAACAATGGAATAACAACAATGATTGCTTGAAATCATATTATATTACATCTTGTAGTATATTTCCACAACACAAAAAATTCATTAGAATTCCATTAGTCAATAATTCCAAATAATACTCTGTTCTACCGGCCTGCCTCGGTTACGCATCCCCCCCCCCAGCACTTATCGGCAAGCTTTGACGTGACGTCACTGACGATAACGAAGTGCTACAGGACTCCGATTTTCAATTAATTCGCCTTACTGTTGACAGCGACAGCGGTAGTTTAGAAGCGATCATCATATTGGTTTATTTTGCGGCATTTAATTGTATTGCAAACAGTAGAAGAATAAAGTAACACATGTAGTTGGTTTAAGCTCCCCACGGAGCGAACTTTCTGTAAAAAAGAAAACGTCAAGCCGACGAAGCACAGCCGGCTTTGCTCGCTTCGAGAAAACTTGTTTCGACTGATATCCGGATAGGAAAGAGTGCAGCAATTGTTAATTGATTTACTTCCACGTTAACCCAAAATTTTTACCTTATAGTTGCTTTATAGCTTTCGCTTCCTTTCGCATAAAATATGGCGCTACAGTTTTTCCATTTTAACACGCAGTCAACGAGACGGTCATTAGATGATCATGATACAATTCATTGTATCCTTAAAATTCATATCATATAATATATTACACCAAAAACTATAATATTATATACAGTTGTATAATTTAAATAAATTAAATTACAATTATCATAATATCGTGTTTCTATATTTCAGATTTTCATGCGTTTCCCCTCATCAGGGGAAATTCTTCCCAGTTTTTGTTTTAATTAAATCAAATACAGAGCAATGACAGAGATAAAGGATTATTGTAGTGTGAATACAACGTAGCCACCTGCATATGATCTTTGGTCTATACAATGTTTTTCGTCAGATCAATTTGAATGTGAAGCATGGTCTTTTATTCACACATGCTCACTGTACGAAACAGATAAAGCAGTGTACGTCAACAGTATCTAGTTAAACTTAGCACCCCTTTGATGACAAGTACACGAATAACAGACCCTTAAAGTAAAGGCTAATCCATTACTAGCTAGAAATGAGATCTTGCGTGTCACATCAGTCACCGAAATCGCCAAACCGAAACATCATGGCAGTTGGGCCGAATTTTCAGAGGGCCGAAATCACCACCACCCAGCAGTGCTGTTCCTGATATTGCGATGTTTACTTTCTGACCCAACCATGAAAATGACCACCTAGAGCGGCCAAGCTTCTCATATATTTACCATACATAAAAGCAGCATCTCTGGATAGCTCCAATGTAACTATTATTATTATGTAGCTGGTGTATGCATGTTATGCTATACAAATATGTAGGCATAATTATTATCTTTACAATGACATAAAACAAAATAATTTTATGGTTGCCACTTCCACTACTGCCTTTTTGAATTTTGACCCCAGCCCCACCCCCAGGGACCCGCTATGTCCGTCACATATGCCCGCTGGATCACTTTACAAATTTTGTCCGGATCATCCCACAAATGCGGCAATGCATATGACACAACAGACAAACATACAAACACTGCTTTATATATTACATTTATCTATATTATGGACCAAATTGTCTACAGATTGTGTAACTGCTAGCAGCGTGAATATGTTTAAAAACAAGGTTGACACATATCTCAGGAGGGCGGGTTATAAGTAGATGAACATTGTTGGACTCTCGATAAGCCAATGGCTTCCTTGTCCACTTGCCATCTGGGCCTTTGGCTTGGATGGCAAATCTTGTTAAATATTCCAATCAACATAGAATAACTGCACAGATGTTATTTATTTACAAATTAAATAAATAATTATACCTATGTCCACAAAATGGCACGAAACTGATCTTCTTTCATCAATAGAAAGGACCATATTTTTCACTTGTTTCTCATCACATGTGAATTTAACCATCTGAGTTGTCATTGAAATACGTATACAGATCATTATCCGTGAACAGTTTTAACGGAGTCCACAATTCTGTAAAACAGACATATTCCTGAAGCGGTTCTGGCAGTTTCAACTTCTCGGTCTTGTCCCATATGTTGGTGCACAATGACTTTCTGACCACCAATCGACAGGAATGCTGCAGAGGCAGAGGTCTGAATGCATTCTGCTTGATGAAAATCAAACGTTCCAAGTCAGAATCATCTGATACACTCGATTCAAGTGATGTCCGTTTTGAGAAGAAGTTGCTTGCTTCTGTCGTCCCACGATATCCAGCCATGATCAGAGTTAATGCAATGAGATATTGTGTGTTTTCCAGTGCAAAAAGCAGTGGGCATGCGCAGTTTGCTGTGCGGGCAAGTACATTTGGGTCCACGTGTGTACAACCAAGTAGGTACGCCTGCACGGTTTCAGTCGACAAGGTGATTATGGCTGTGCTAAGTGGTGAGCTCCCATCGGTGTTCCATACGTTAGGTCTGGCGCCAGACATGAGCAGAAACTGCACAAGCCCTGCACTGCCCAGTCGAGATGCATAATGCAATACTGTTGTTTTGCAATGGTTAGCTTTTCTGAAATCACAGCCGGCCCGCACAAGTTTGATAACAACCAAAGCATGGCCAGCGGCTATGGCTGCCATCAATGCTGTGCAGCCATGCTCATCTTCGCAGTTGACATCAGCACCTATGTGGATAACCAGAAAAAGAATTATAAGTTAGGTTTATGATATTCCAATAGGTCTAGACAAAAACATGCAAGCACACATTCGACAGCATTATCAGTATGCTATGGAGTACACAAATTTCTTAACTGCGTCAAACCCATACGCATATAAAATTTCTTGTTTGGCTCTGTAAGATAGTTGAGAATATTGTACCAGAACCAGTAGTGACAGCACTTATTTTACTTTTACTATAAACTGTCAAATAGTTAAGTCCAATAACCCATAATTAAGGACTTACAGAATGCTTACAATAGCAGAGTGTTCAGTGTGTCAAATAATCATTATGCAGGTTACAGTTGAATACCATCTTAGACATAGCATCTATTGAGTAAAGGAAGGTGGGGCATATCTGCAGCGTGTTCTGCACTCTGAGGCAGGTCTGCCCACATTATAGACCACACCATGTGGCTTGTGATTTCAGAAAGTTACACAAATCAATAGCACCTAACATATACAAGCAACATCTGAACTTATTTCATTATTGTATGTAAACAAATATCAAATAATGTTTAGATGCAAAATGTAATGTAATAATTTTACATTTGCACTGAATATTTGGTCTTCGGTTTGATTACTCCAAACAGCCCCTTCTGGGGATAAAATAGGAGTGTAGAATTCATATCCGCACACACATGTGCAGTTATGTCCCACTACCCCTGCGTAATAAATAAATAGTTCACTACCTAGGCTAGGGCGTATTGCTGTTATACCTGGCTTAGATGGATACGGACATGCCCCACCTTCCCCTAGCCAATCCAGCATTGTCATTGGCGATTGCCGGGAGACTATAAACATTATATGATGCTAAATTGTTAGGAAGGATTTATATTTTTGTAGCAATATGGGTACCTGCTGCTATCAACATTGTCACACATGACGAGTATCCTTTCTCTGCAGCGACGTGCAAAGCGGTGAAACTTCCAATCAGAGCCTGGTTGACGTCGATATCGGGATAGTCAATTAGAACTTCTTGTAGGTAAAAGGCGTCATTGTTATTCACTGCATTGAACAAGTTACACTGGTCCATTTAGACGAGTGATTATTGAGCTAAATAATCCCAATGCTGCAATTATATAGTGAATAGGTGTGAAGAAAACATGACATCAAGCGTTTTTTTGACAACCGGACTTCGAAATAAAAAAACAATGTAAAATGGCGAAATGTGAATCGTATTAACGGGTACGAAATATAAATAATGGGTAATAATCAACCACATGTAGCTTACCATATATTTTACTTCATTGGATACGCTACGTGCAAACTTCCGGGCACCGAGTTTTTGACAAATTTATTTTACATTAAGTTAAAATTTGGATCTGACTGATAATCGCTAGAAGATAAGCTTATGGTTAGTATTTTTGACTACGGATGCGATTTTTCCTCCCTGGCCTAGGCCTATTCTTGAGTAGAGTCTTTATAATTAGGCCTACGGCTACGCCTACGGCCGATCGGACGCTTATTTTCAGAGCATGCTCTAAAAATAAGGGCCGATTAGAGGCTTATTTTCAGAGCATGCTCTGAAAATAAGGGGTGATCGGAGGCTTATTTTCAAAACATGCTCTGAAAATAAGTTTTAACAAGATTTGCCATCCAAGCCAAAGGCCCAGATGGCAAGTGAAGTGGACAAGGAAGCCATTGGCTTATCGAGAGTCCAACAATGTTCATCTACTTATAACCCGCCCTCCTGAGATGTGTCAACCTTGTGTAACCGGCATGGTTACTGGACAATTAGTAATTTATAATACCCCACCAATCACCCCACCGGTCACCCAGCAAAGGTCACGCGAGGATACCTGAGGAGCACAGGGTTGATGGTGCCATTACTTGCCACCATATGGCAGCACCCTGGGTAATCTATAGAGAATCTAGTTAATTAGTTATTATTATTATAACTATTTGTCTTAATGGTTAATTGCAGTTATTGTGTCCGTTGCTGGTCATGTTACAAATAATTAAGTTGTTTAAATACAAAATTTACCCAAGAGACAGTGGTCACATGTGGTCAGGGGAGGGGCTGTGTCCCAGTGGGCCAGGCTGATCCCACTATCAACAAGACAACAACACCCCTGTTTCGGTAAGTTTCTAAATACTTTGTTATACCTTAGAAAATGAATTCTTTCAATTTACAATGGTACCAAAATGTCTACTAAAGCATCTTCCATCTTTCTATGTAAACATATTTATATGTTCAGTTGTAATTACTTAATAGTGACTCAGATTACTGATGTGCTAAGAAGATGGGGAGCAAATGAACTGTCTGGACTTTAGGGAGGAATGTCTCCACCAGCTGTCTGTTAGCAGTCAGGGCTTAATGACATTTTGAAAGCTTGTAGCCAGTAGCTGGTAGAACAGGTTAGAAAGTTAAGTTTATTCATGTTTAGTACTGTTACATATAGTTAATGTATTATTATAGACAAAATACATTATGCAGGGACTGTGCATGTGTGGTATAATTATATAACATTCTGTACAGTTAAGCCAGACTCAGACTGGAGCACTCTCCCTCTCTTTGATGTTGTCGTGATTAATCACCCTGTGGCACTGGCTGGGTAGGGTGTGTGAAATATTCCCAAGGGACAAGTGCTTGAGAGCAAGCTGGGGCCACACTAGATAGTAACTTGTAAACAGGGATTTAGTGTTGGTTTGATCATTTAATGTAGTATTGGTATCTTGATACATTTCTGGTGACACCATTGTGTTAGCATACATATAATAATGTAGTTAGTCACTCTTTTGTTTATTCATTTACAACTGATAATTGGTTGTATATCATTTACAGGTGCAGATGACCCCCTGTAAAATGCAGGATGTGGTTGCACTGAGTCGGTGCTCAGACACAGTTTTACATTTTTGATTAGGCCTGCAGTGCCCAGTTGGGGTGAGCATTGTTATTTTGGTTTTATGGTTTGTCATGAAGTATTACTATTAGGTTAGGAAACATTTCATTTGACGGTCATCCATAACTATCTTAAGGAACAAATTATAGACACTGCACATGTATATATATATATATGTGTGTATGTGTGTGTGTATATGTATATATATATGTATATATACATATATATGTGTGGGTATTAGTACTGATTTGTGTAATCGTAGTCTCCAAGGATTGTATACCTTTATATGTTATAAGGGATGTTAAGCATAACTGATATTGTGTTATTCATGGAGCACATCAGTTTTTTATTAATTGTAGCTGCATTTTTAGCTGAGTATCTTTGTTGTACACTTCACCACTTAGGAGTTGACACAGTGTTTAAAGACTATAAACCTATGTATCTTATTGGTACTAAGTTGGTCATGGCGTATTGCTGGATAGAAATCTAGATACAAATACCACAGGTGCCAACCTGCTATTTGGTTTCGGATAAAATCTATAGGTAATAATTATGTACCAATGTTATGCAGGGAATAGATGTTTTTGACTCTGTTGATTAATGATCCTGTGTAACCATTGTAGTAGTGCATGTAGTAATAATATTTTTGTATGTTTTACAGGTTTTTGATATAGTTTTTGTTATACAAAATAAAGGAAATCACAATTTCCCGTCTTCCTGCGATTCCACGGTTACACTTGTTTTTAAACATATTCACGCTGCTAGCAGTTACACAATCTGCAGACAATTTGTTCCATTCATTTATTGTCCTCTGTGAGAACGAGTGCTTCCTGATGTCCAATCTACATTGATCCTTTATTAATTTTACCTCATGTCCTCTAGTTCTGCTATCCTTCTTGAGTGAAAAAAACATATTTCTATCAATATTTTCATACCCATTCAATATCTTAAAAACTTCAATCTGATCTCCTCTTAACCTCCTTGTCTCTAGAGTTGTTAAACCACATTCCTTCAGGCGTTCTTCATAACTAAGGTCTCTCAGTTCTGGATTCATTTTAGTTGCTCTCCTTTGTATGCGTTCAAGCGTATTTATATCCTTCTTACGATATTGTCTTCATGCTTGTATACAGTATTCTAAATGAGGTCTAACTATTGCTTTATAAAGAGGTATAATTAACTTTTTTCCCTTGTATGTTATGTTTCTTCTAATCAATCCAAGAATTTGATTACCCTTTGAAGCTGCAATACAACACTGCTCTGAAGGGGCCGATTAGAGGCTTGCTCTGAAAATAAGGTCCGATCAGAGGCTTATTTTTAGAGCAGCAGCTCTGTTATATCAGCTACATTTATATTTGGATTTTTAAGGAAATATTTGCTTTGTAGATGAAATAAAGTGGAGAAATAACTAGATAAACTGATAGTTGCACAGCCTTATTTTCAGAGCATGCTCTGAAAATAAAAATGACAATGCAAGTCCAATGTAGATTAAGATAGGCCCAAAAAGAGCATTTTAAATTTATTAATCAATAAAAAAATCAGTCCAACACGCAAATTTCCTGCCCACCTCCATTGTGGACAAAATCGGCCGAGCTAATGAATGTACCCGTGCGGGGGAATAGGAAATATTCCATCCTGTGTTTTGATTGGTTAAATCAGCTGCCGGTTTGCTCGGGAAATAACAAATTATGGGCTGTTATTTCCAGAACTGCGCTGTAAATAGCCAGTGCGTTATAATTATACTCCATACAGCCCCTTCTGGGGCTAACATATGACTTATGCTAGGGCTAGGACCTTTCTTTTTCTTCCAAATACAGGGGCAGTTATCTAGAATTTGGGCCCAACTCAATTTCGCCGTTATTAACATGCAATTTGTACAGTAACCATGCACAGTGCGTACTGAACTATGTCTAATTCTATGGAACATGTGCCGAATTCCATATTTTTTAAAATCCTGACAACTAGATTGTTATCTTTTACAGATCTTGATAATCTAGCATATGTGTGGCCCTTATAGGCGTATTATTACAGCTTTATGTTTCATTCTTACCTCATTTTATCTATCCCAAAACGTTAATTCCATCACACTGCATCGCTTTCTGGATTTGGATAATGACTTAGAAAGTCCTACTACAACATTGCGGTGAGGGTTTATTTCAGAGTGTCCTTCTATAGAGTTAGTGAATCCTTGACAGATTTTTTCCATTTCCTCACGTAACAAATAGTATCTCTTCCGAAAGACACAAGCAAAGTAAAGTGAACAAAATAGCCCAAGCTTCAAAATGCATGGCGGAGGCGGAATCGAAACATCATCCTCTCGATCGACAGGCGGGTGCTCTAACCATTAGACCACCGCTCCGCACGGGACCACTGATCCCCACGGGACCACTGATCCCCACTGGACCACCGCTCCCCACAGGACCACCACTCCCCACGGGACCACCACTCCCCATGGGACCACCGCTCCCTCTTTTAGTTTAGTTTTAGGTACACAAAGCCAAAGGGTATATACCGGTAGTACAGATATATATATATGATTTTCATATGTTGGATTTTAGGGCATTTTTGCGCTCCAAATATTGCTGCATAAATGCTGGTGCATTCTGCAGCACTATTTGGACCATTTGCAATATTTGATAATCATATCTGCCTGTTATGTATCTAAAGTGATGCAGTATAATGGAATTAATGATTTGTGATAGATAAAACGATCGAGGTAAGAATGAAATGTAAAGCCATAATAATAAGGGCCACATATATGCAATGTCACTGTGCTGTGTTGTATCCATTGCAGCTACTAAATTTAGTGTATCCTTAGATTGGAAGGTTGAATTTCATTCTTTGTCACACTCCATTCGTACTTTCCTTCTTTTTGGTTTTACTTAAATTTTTTATTACAATACCCCTGGGTATATTTAATTAGTTTACCTTTTAATTAATTTCACTAGTTTTGACAGAGTTTTGTATGTATTTTGTATGTAATTTTTTATTCCATCAATTTTATATAAAGGCCACTGAGCTTTCAAAGAAACTGCTATGTAAATGAATTAATTAATTTATTCCTTACTTGTAGATGGATGAAAAAAGAGGTCGGCAGAAATTTCACAAGAACATTGGCCTCTCTGTTTTGCCTCCATTACAACAAATGCCATTGTCTATGCAGACAGAAAGTGCAAGTCTTGCTGAAGCACAACGCACCATTGAGGTTGGTATGGCATGGCTTTCCATCCAGGTGGCATTGAAGTTTGTTGCTTCACACAATATCCAACAAATGATATTGATTCTAATCTGAATAAGTTTGGTGTGATACAATTAGATTTTTAGGAAAAGCAATGAATATGTTCAGTTAAGTTTCTGTTTGATTCAGTACATGTTATATCTCTTCACCAAATCTAGTTATGTGTGAGTTTAAAAGAACCATTTCTAATTATATTGTAATTATTAATCTAAATTTGTGTTATTGTTGTTGGGCAACTTATACTTATGTGAATGGCAGTACCAGTCGAGAGGACCAGGATATAAATCCTCTTGCTGCTAGTTATGTGAATGGCAGTACCAGTCGAGAGGACCAAGATACAAATCCTCTTGCTGCTAGTTATGGGAGTGGCAGTACCAGTCGAGAGGACCAAGATACAAATCCTCTTGCTGCTAGTTATGTGAGTGGCAGTACCAGTCGAGAGGACCAAGATACAAATCCTCTTGCTGCTAGTTATGGGAGTGGCAGTACCAGTCGAGAGGACCAAGATACAAATCCTCTTGCTGCTAGTTATGTGAGTGGCAGTACCAGTCGAGAGGACCAAGATACAAATCCTCTTGCTGCTAGTTATGTGAGTGGCAGTACCAGTCGAGAGGACCAAGATACAAATCCTCTTGCTGCTAGTTATGTGAATGGCAGTACCAGTCGAGAGGACCAAGATACAAATCCTCTTGCTGCTAGTTATGTGAGTGGCAGTACCAGTCGAGAGGACCAAGATACAAATCCTCTTGCTGCTAGTTATGTGAGTGGCAGTACCAGTCGAGGGGACCAAGATACAAATCCTCTTGCTGCTAGTTATGGGAGTGGCAGTACCAGTCGAGAGGACCAAGATACAAATCCTCTTGCTGCTAGTTATGTGAGTGGCAGTACCAGTCGAGAGGACCAAGATACAAATCCTCTTGCTGCTAGTTATGGGAGTGGCAGTACCAGTCGAGAAGACCAAGATACAAATCCTCTTGCTGCTAGTTATGGGAGTGGCAGTACCAGTCGAGAGGACCAAGATACAAATCCTCTTGCTGCTAGTTATGTGAGTGGCAGTACCAGTCGAGAGGACCAAGATACAAATCCTCTTGCTGCTAGTTATGTGAGTGGCAGTACCAGTCGAGAGGACCAAGATACAAATCCTCTTGCTGCTAGTTATGTGAGTGGCAGTACCAGTCGAGAGGACCAAGATACGAATCCTCTTGCTGCTAGTTATGTGAGTGGCAGTACCAGTCGAGAGGACCAAGATACGAATCCTCTTGCTGCTAGTTATGTGAGTGGCAGTACCAGTCGAGAGGACCAAGATACGAATCCTCTTGCTGCTAGTTATGTGAGTGGCAGTACCAGTCGAGAGGACCAAGATACGAATCCTCTTGCTGCTAGTTATGTGAGTGGCAGTACCAGTCGAGAGGACCAAGATACAAATCCTCTTGCTGCTAGTTATGTGAGTGGCAGTACCAGTCGAGAGGACCAAGATACAAATCCTCTTGCTGCTAGTTATGTGAGTGGCAGTACCAGTCGAGGGTACCAAGATACAAATCCTCTTGCTGCTAGTTATGTGAGTGGCAGTACCAGTCGAGAGGACCAAGATACAAATCCTCTTGCTGCTAGTTATGTGAGTGGCAGTACCAGTCGAGAGGACCAAGATACAAATCCTCTTGCTGCTAGTTATGTGAGTGGCAGTACCAGTCGAGAGGACCAAGATACAAATCCTCTTGCTGCTAGTTATGTGAGTGGCAGTACCAGTCGAGAGGACCAAGATACAAATCCTCTTGCTGCTAGTTATGTGAGTGGCAGTACCAGTCGAGAGGACCAAGATACAAATCCTCTTGCTGCTAGTTATGTGAGTGGCAGTACCAGTCGAGAGGACCAAGATACAAATCCTCTTGCTGCTAGTTATGTGAGTGGCAGTACCAGTCGAGAGGACCAAGATACAAATCCTCTTGCTGCTAGTTATGTGAGTGGCAGTACCAGTCGAGAGGACCAAGATACAAATCCTCTTGCTGCTAGTTATGTGAGTGGCAGTACCAGTCGAGAGGACCAAGATACAAATCCTCTTGCTGCTAGTTATGTGAGTGGCAGTACCAGTCGAGAGGACCAAGATACAAATCCTCTTGCTGCTAGTTATGTGAGTGGCAGTACCAGTCGAGAGGACCAAGATACAAATCCTCTTGCTGCTAGTTATGTGAGTGGCAGTACCAGTCGAGAGGACCAAGATACAAATCCTCTTGCTGCTAGTTATGTGAGTGGCAGTACCAGTCGAGAGGACCAAGATACAAATCCTCTTGCTGCTAGTTATGTGAGTGGCAGTACCAGTCGAGAGGACCAAGATACAAATCCTCTTGCTGCTAGTTATGTGAGTGGCAGTACCAGTCGAGAGGACCAAGATACAAATCCTCTTGCTGCTAGTTATGTGAGTGGCAGTACCAGTCGAGAGGACCAAGATACAAATCCTCTTGCTGCTAGTTATGTGAGTGGCAGTACCAGTCGAGAGGACCAAGATACAAATCCTCTTGCTGCTAGTTATGTGAGTGGCAGTACCAGTCGAGAGGACCAAGATACAAATCCTCTTGCTGCTAGTTATGTGAGTGGCAGTACCAGTCGAGAGGACCAAGATACAAATCCTCTTGCTGCTAGTTATGGGAGTGGCAGTACCAGTCGAGAGGACCAAGATACAAATCCTCTTGCTGCTAGTTATGGGAGTGGCAGTACCAGTCGAGAGGACCAAGATACAAATCCTCTTGCTGCTAGTTATGGGAGTGGCAGTACCAGTCGAGAGGACCAAGATACAAATCCTCTTGCTGCTAGTTATGTGAGTGGCAGTACCAGTCGAGGGTACCAAGATACAAATCCTCTTGCTGCTAGTTATGTGAGTGGCCGTACCAGTCGAGAGGACCAAGATACAAATCCTCTTGCTGCTAGTTATGGGAGTGGCAGTACCAGTCGAGAGGACCAAGATACAAATCCTCTTGCTGCTAGTTATGGGAGTGGCAGTACCAGTCGAGAGGACCAAGATACAAATCCTCTTGCTGCTAGTTATGGGAGTGGCAGTACCAGTCGAGAGGACCAGGATACAAATCCTCTTGCTGCTAGTTATGGGAGTGGCAGTACCAGTCGAGAGGACCAGGATACAAATCCTCTTGCTGCTAGTTATGGGAGTGGCAGTACCAGTCGAGAGGACCAGGATACAAATCCTCTTGCTGCTAGTTATGGGAGTGGCAGTACCAGTCGAGAGGACCAGGATACAAATCCTCTTGCTGCTAGTTATGGGAGTGGCAGTACCAGTCGAGAGGACCAGGATACAAATCCTCTTGCTGCTAGTTATGGGAGTGGCAGTACCAGTCGAGGGTACCAGGATACAAATCCTCTTGCTGCTAGTTATGGGAGTGGCAGTACCAGTCGAGGGTACCAGGATACAAATCCTCTTGCTGCTAGTTATGGGAGTGGCAGTACCAGTCGAGGGTACCAGGATACAAATCCTCTTGCTGCTAGTTATGGGAGTGGCAGTACCAGTCGAGGGTACCAGGATATAAATCCTCTTGCTGCTAGTTATGGGAGTGGCAGTACCAGTCGAGGGTACCAGGATATAAATCCTCTTGCTGCCGTTTCAAAACTTGGGCAGTTTTGTTCATTCCACATTGCCTCAGTTCACTCAGCTGTATAACTGACTACCTGACTATAGACAGTGGTGGATATATGCCAACTACCCGGTAGTAATTGCAGCATGGCTGACACTTAATTTTTAGAGAAGTCAGGTTGGTGTTGGAATGAACAGGTCTGCCGGGGGGTGAAGTGTAAAGTCAGGTTGGTTTTGGAATTAACAGGTCTGCTGGGGGGTGAAGTGTAAAGTCAGGTTGGTGTTGGAATGAACAGGTCTGCTGGGGGGTGAAGTGTAAAGTCAGGTTGGTTTTGGAATTAACAGGTCTGCTGGGGGGTGAAGTGTAAAGTCAGGTTGGTGTTGGAATGAACAGGTCTGCTGGGGGGTGAAGTGTAAAGTCAGGTTGGTTTTGGAATGAACAGGTCTGCCGGGGGGTGAAGTGTAAAGTCAGGTTAAATAAAAAATTAAATGCATAATTAAAAAAATCTATGTCATTACAAATAGTCGTTAGGCCCCCATGTTGTACATCAGTAACTCTGCCTTTGTTAGGTCCCCATGTTGTACATCAGCAGATGCAAATTGAATGATGTATAGAGCCTTAGCCGAAGTTGCAGGTTGATCTTTGATCGCCTCATCCACACTGTCCACAAGTAAGCTGTTTTCAGCGGCATCACTGAGGAGCGACCCAAGCTTCCGAGTCATCCTCCATTCCTCATCGATTCAGTCAGTGTCGGCTGACACTTGTACGTCCAGTTTTCTTCGCTCTGATTGTCAATGACCAGTCTCGATCTTTTCCAGGAACATTTCCAGGAACAAACGTGATGAGCTGATGATATCAGTGTTACCAGTGTATTCGACATTGAATGGTAAGCTGGCGTTGACTGGTGGGCATGTCAGAAGGCGCAATCATAGGTCGCAAAGTACCACTTCCAGGTAAACTGTGAACAACACCGGACTGGGGCTATCGCCTCACAGCCTACCGATCATTGTCGTGAACACGTGACAGCTCGAGTGAAGTGTCTGCAAAAAGGAAGCGGATCATCTGCAGTTCCTATCTTGTAATATCAGTATATAATACAGTTCATTGATTTATTAATTGTCTCTCTTTCTTTTTAAGTCTCTGCAGCAAGAGAATGAGAAGCTCAAGGAGCAGCTTCGTGATGTGAGGTTAGTCTTTCATCTCAGTACATTAGTTTATGTGGACCACGCATTCACTTATGAATAGTTACATGAAAATGAAACCTCAACTTTGATTGAATTTATGTATGTAATTATGAACTTGTGATAGCAGTAGATCAATGAACAGTTATAGTCAAGAATTGCTGTGGTTTCTTTATCAATCATGCTAATTTAAACTTTGTAAACTGAATGAGCTCTGATGAGTTTATTCTGTGTATAAACTTTCAGATGACTGCAACAACGGCAGCTACTTCTTGAAATGCTCAGATCACTGTGTCGTTTCTTTCGTCACATTCATCATCAGCTGCCACATTTATTTATTTAGTTGCTGATGAACAAAATGAGCACAAACTATTTGGACTACTGTAGCAGTGTAATACAGCAGTTGTAGCACATCTTTATCATTTATACACTAAATGATCCCTTTAGAAACATATTAACTAGTTAAGTTATGTTAATCTGGATTATTTTCGATTCAGTTAAGTTAAAGTTCTTTTTTGAACTTTAACTAGTTAAGTTATGTTAATTTATGAAGTTAACGAGTTAAGATAATGATTAAGTTGACTTACACTACATGTAAATCTTGAATTTATCGAATGAGTTTAATCAGCTGGTCAACTATTTTACTGTCTTGTCGCCTGTAAAATAGGTTACTGGCTGCACATCCTAAACTTACTAGTGTCACCCACTGTGTAGACATTAATCTAATTACTTTGTAAAAAATTATTAATTGAATTTAATCAGTTAATTTCATTACTAGTTAAGGTAGCCTTCAAATGTTAGCTAGTTAAGTTAATGTTAATTCAACTTTTACAAGTTAATGATTATGTTAAGTTAATAACCCCATGTAAAATAAAGTTTATATATAGCATGGTATCAAGTCTGTAGGACTGTTCAGAGCACGTTACACTTCACCCTCGGGCAGACTTGTTCATTCCAACATCAACTGGACTTCTCTGGGAAGCATTAAGCTTTGTGCAATTACTGTGCAAAGATTGTTCTTTCATATATCTACGTCTGTCTATGGCCAAGTACTTATTTATACAGCTAAGTGAACAAGAGTGAACAATATTGCTCAAGTTTCTACACAGCAGCACAAGGATTTGAAATCAGATTCTCTCGATTGAGAGTACAATATTCTAACCACTTCACCATTGTGTCACTGTGCCACATCATAAACACTTCACCATTATCATGCTAAGTTTGTTTTATTTCAGTTCTCTTTACAAACAACTTGTGCTGGAGAACGAACATGAACACTTCAGTGAGCGAAGAGTGAACCTGCTCAAGTCTCAGAACATTCAGCTCAAGAGACAGGTAATGAAGTAATTAATTCCTCAGTTACATTGTTATAGTTCAAGTCTCAGAACATTCAGCTCAAGAGACAGGTAATGAAGTAATTAATTCCTCATTTACATTGTTATAGTTCAAGTCTCAGAACATTCAGCTCAAGAGACAGGTAATGAAGTAATTAATTCCTCATTTACATTGTTATAGTTCAAGAATCCTAAATCAGGTCTGTCATAGAATTAAGTCGATTGATTACGAAGGTAAATAATTACTTGTTTAGCCAAAGAGTGTGTAACCAAATTATTTTTATTTATGTCATTCAATATTGCAGATCTTGCTGCTTACTGAGGCAATCGGGTCCCGAGCCAGAGTGCAGCTGGAAGTGGAGAATGCTTTGGCCACTATTGCTGACCACTGTAGGTAAGGTGATGAGAGGTGAATCTAGTCCAAGCTAACTGCAACCTTTTTTATTGTATAAAATCATGAATCGATGGTATCTTTAAAGATTTTATTGAATTAAAGATATCTTTAATTTATTCTAAATTGACAATCTAAAGCTGTAATCATAATTCGTTTTCCCAATCATAAAATTAATTCCTAGTATTTTGGAGTTATAAGGTTTTCAATTTTCAGATACTTGCTGCATGTGGATGAAATAACGATACATTGAGTTGCCATTTTGTTCCCATTTTAATATTCTGCTACCACACTGTAGGGGATTTTTAGAGAGAACAATTGAAAATAGATAATTTTTTGTAATACAGATATGCAGTTTATATTCAATTTGTTTGTCTTACAATGGACATATCCATACGAGATGTTGCAATCCCACGTCTGACACTAATATAAACGTGAAGTGATGGTCTCACATGGAATGTGCACATTGCAGGACCTTCCTGGCTGTCAGAGACCGCATGGGAGAAGTATCCGTGCGACTGTGTGACCTCAAGCTACTGGCGGAAACTGCTGAGTCGGCAAGAATAAAACTCTACAAGAACATAGAGGTCTGATGATAGTTCATTTCCTTTGGTCAACCCTTTGATGAGCAAAACTACTTCTCCTGGTTACCTTATTAAAGTTTACATGTTTGAAATGTAGCAAATTTAGTCCATCAACAAATTAACCAGTAGAACATTTTGCACGTTGGGTTCCTTCATTCGCTATTTAAAAGAGTAAAATATAAATTTGCATCATGAAAATGTAGCACAATAATTACAATTGCTAGATATCACCTCACTAAAGGTTAACTTTGAAGTGTTATATGGGAAAAGTAATTAATTGACATTATTAGGCCACTCACTGGTAAAATTAATCACTTGATGCAGAAAGTCAGTCTAAGAATCTGCTCACTATAAGATTCTTTCAGTAGCAGGATAATTTTCCACAGACTAATACAGTATTAGGACCACTTGTCTTCCTCACCAGATAAAGATAGTCTCATCCTTAGACACTTTTAAGATACTTTTTTGAGACACACCTTTTTGCAAGGCTTATGGCGAGTAACAAGTAGTGCATATATTAATTTTTTACTAATTTATTATTATTTATTTTACTCTCTTTTTTACAATTTATAATTATTCAACCATGCACATATGTTATATTTTAACTAATTTAACCCATGTATGCATTAGTTCACTTATTATTATTAGTTATCATAAATTTCACTAAATGCTAAATTTGTTTCACCAAAACCGTTTCATATGAGAAACATAAAGCACTTATTTATTTTTTGATTAGCATATCTAGCAAGGCTTTCAACTGATAATCCAAGTTTAAATGTTAAAAGGTTTAGTGTTTGTGATTTTAACATATTCTGTAATGATCATTTGTAGAACACAGCAACGCAAAATCTTCAGAGGCCACTGATGTTTATGGATCATTTTGTGCGTCACCATCCCGACAAACCTGTGACCATGATGGACGTCTGTAGTGGCCACCTGGAGCATCTGAACCTCAAGGACATTGTTTGTAAATTCTATCAGTAAAAATAAATTAATAAAACTAATAATGACAAATGTTTTCATAATCGTAATTTCTTCAGTTGCATTAATGCTAAAATAAAGACTGAAGCAATATACAAATTATAATGTGATTTTCTATGTATTTCAGTTGAATTAATCTGAAGATGTTACTGTCACATGACATATAGTGACATAACTTATACTAATGACATTGTATTATCTGCCCTCATTTACTGTGTAACTCACCCATAATTTAATTACAGCTAATCTACATTTATTTCTATTCACTTTCCAGGCAAAGCTTGAATCAAAACTTGCTGAACTTTATAAACAAATGATGGCTGTCAACCAATCGCTACAAATGATTGTGTCACCTGACAAAAGTCCAGCCAATCATGAGCTGCCACTGGCAGTTTATGCGAGACTGTGGGGCCAGGTGTCCAAGACTTGCAGCATGCTGAAGGAGAGTTCTGGAGAGCTGTTGGAACTGTCTGTGCTGGTGCCTGCTGCTCCATGGGTTAGTTCTATACACACTTGGGGTCAATTACTTTGGAATTGGAATTCAAATTCTGGAATTGGTGTTTTGTTTTTAAAAGTAATTGGAATTGGCGAAATATAATTGGCATTTTCATTACGTTTTTAATTACATCATGTAACTTTTAAATCAAATTAGTCGTTACAAACTAATTAATATATGTTGCGATGTCATATTTGTCTGCAATTATGTACCATAATATGCAGAAATTAAATAAAGCTACTCTAAGAAATATGTTATTTTTTGGCCTTGAATATGTCGTTTATACTATGTAATATAATTCTGCAGTATAGTACTTGCCGTTTATACTATGTAATATAATTCTGCAGTATAGTACTTACCGTTTATACTATGTAATATAATTCTGCAGTATAGTACTTGCCGTTTATACTATGTAATATAATTCTGCAGTATAGTACTTGCCGTTTATACTATGTAGTATAATTCTGCAGTATAGTACTTGCCGTTTATACTATGTAATATAATTCTGCAGTATAGTACTTGCCGTTTATACTATGTAATATAATTCTGCAGTATAGTACTTGCCGTTTATACTATGTAATATAATTCTGCAGTATAGTACTTGCCGTTTATACTATGTAATATAATTCTGCAGTATAGTACTTGCCGTTTATACTATGTAATATAATTCTGCAGTATAGTACTTGCCGTTTATACTATGTAATATAATTCTGCAGTATAGTACTTGCCGTTTATACTATGTAATATAATTCTGCAGTATAGTACTTGCCGTTTATACTATATAATATAATTCTACAGTATATTACTTGCCGTTTATACTATATAATATAATTCTACAGTATATTACTTGCCGTTTATGCTATATAATATAATTCTACAATATAGTACTTGCCGTTTATATTATATAATATAATTCTACAACAATAATAATCAGACTTTTAACACTTCTATGAAACTGTCTTGCATGAGGAGATTAGAATAAACACTTGTGTACACATTGCCTGGCTAAGTAAATGAAGAATTAAACAACGTTGAGTTATATATACCTGCTTCCATTTAGATGTACATACATTTGCACATGGGTTCCATAAATCAAAAAGTAGTTATTAAGTTAAAGCCGCTGATTGTGTTCCAGCCTCTGCTTCATCGGCCAATGTTGAAGGAGGTGACTGTCGACGTGGTGATGGATCGGCTCCCGAACTTCCCAAGGTCAAAGGTCAATGATGCAAGAGAGACAATCCAAGCACTATTGAGAGCCATGACCTATGTGACTCGCATGAAACATGCAGAGGTCAGCCAGAATATATTAGTCAATAAACTAATGCTGTTGTATTGAGATATGTTTCTCTGACAAGTTTGAACATATTCTGTTGTTTGGTCATGAACATTTGTTTTAAAATCATGTTCGTACTTTATATGAAACAAGATGGCCGTCCCTCTATTGCCTGTTGAAATACACATCCTTGCTACAGTTGAAGGTCGTGTCCGGTGGTTTTCAGTTAGTGGCCGTGGAAAATGAAAATAATGAAAAGGGTAAAAAGGTGGGAAGAATTTTTTACTTATGGATATAAAATTTTTTTATTTTATTGGTGATTTGTCTTTTGTTGTTTTCTAGAATAAGCTGCTGAAGGAGGAAGTAGACTTCCATCGAGCTGTCTATCAGTTGCAGTTGGACTATGTCCAGACGTTCTTCAATGCTCTCAGGTAGCGTGTTTAACCTCATTGATGCCTACGTCTAGTAAAGAATAATCTTAAAACATCAATGTTAGGTTCGGTTTAGCATTATGTGTCTATGTATTTTTCCCCAAAACATGATTTATTTCCATTCACAGTTAACTTTTTGCGAAATTTTTTTTAACTGTAACATTTTACAGAAATCATTGTGACAGCTAAATTTGAACAGTGTGTGATGGCTTAACATGATGGCCAAGGTGTTTTCACAGGTGGCCACAGATCGATGTAATTCAAAGTTTCATGTAGCAGGAGATGGGGATCTGAGGTTAAACCACATTGGTTTCATGTATTGCTAATCATTGCTGTGTTGAGATCATTACTAAATACCCCTTGTGTTTTGATGAAATTTCCCCAATTCCCCATGCTCATAAACCCACCTGAAAATTTTTCAAAACAACAATTACCTTTCATAATGTATTAATCAATCGCTGTAGTTTTTAGTACCACTACGTAAAAGAGATAATAACAACTAACGATGTGCAACTAAAATCAAGAATATCACGCCACTGGTTCACTCAGAATGTGTGACAGCGCTGACATGTTAACCAGCGAAACAGATAAGTGCATGTGCAGTTCTGTGCAAGATTATTATAACGTATCAAGGCCAGAGCTGAAAGGACATATTTTGTTTAAAAAAATATTCAAAATAACAGTGTTTCCTCCGTAGTCTGATAGCTTTGTATATTAATTATCGATATCAAAGTTCATTTGTATAACAATTACAATCTAAATCACTTTTGTTCATGAATAAAGTGTGCCCCTATAAAGTAATAATCCCATTTTGATTCTCAGGACGGAAAACAAGTTCAAAAATATGCAATGTTTAGACCTTAGCAATGCTGCTGTAAATTCACCATACACCATCTTGTTTAGTACAGACAGACTTCCCTTTCTGCCAGTTAACTGCCTGTCTGGACGGCATCCCCGCCCTTTGACCTGTTTTTGCTGGACATCATCATGTACACAAGCGGGATTCCACCAACTATCTCCTTAGTTGGTATTCGGCATTTTGTTACGTCACTGTCGGGATGCTCTGCTATGCTTGGGACCCACATTGACCTGGATATTTGCATATATGACACCAACATTTGTATATATGATGCATGATCTCCCACAATGCTAAGCTTGCGACCCCTTGGTAAGCCGAATGTTTCCATATATGGAATACCCTATGTAGCTGCCATATCTTAAGGGAGACTGACGTACCCACAGAACCAATGCAGTCTCAAAGAAACGTGTTATTTTGCCAGAAAGAAGACTGGTTTAGTAAGCAAAGGCCAAAATATGTTACATAAGTTGAGTTTGAACGCAAATCTCATGGCCACATCCTATTGATAAATGTAGGAATAGGTACATACAAATATTTTTTTCATTTGGCGAGCCAATTTTGCTAGACTTTGACACTTGTAACGAAGGGTTGTCTAACAGTATGCCACAGCCCAAGAAATTAAGATGTGTGTTCAACAAGGTTTTCCTAGTAAACCACTGGTAACTCTTATAGGTGCATAGGCCCAAACCAATGGCTTTTATTTCCCTTTAACACTATTGGATGAAGGGAATTATTTGTTTCACCATATATACCGGTAGTATTGTTTTCTTGCAGAGAGGGCTATACAAAATTTGAACAGGACACCAATGAGCTCCTGTGTGAACCACTCAAAGGTATTATTGTACCAACTTCTCAAATTGTCAGTCATTATAGTCATTTGCACTATGACCCAGGTACATATGATTTACTGCACACTGACCCAGGTACATATGATTTACTGCACACTGACCCAGGTACATATGATTTACTGCACACTGACCCAGGTACATATGATTTAGTGCACACTGACCCAGGTACATATGATTTACTGCACACTGACCCAGGTACATATGATTTACTGCACACTGACCCAGGTACATATGATTTACTGCACACTGACCCAGGTACATATGATTTAGTGCACACTGACCCAGGTACATATGATTTACTGCACACTGACCCAGGTACATATGATTTACTGCACACTGACCTAGGTTCATATGATTTACTGCACACTAACTCAGGTACATATGATTTACTGCACACTGACCCAGGTACATATGATTTACTGCACACTGACTCAGGTTCATATGATTTACTGCACACTGATCCAGGTACATATGATTTACTGCACACTGACCCAGGTACATATAATTTACTGCACACTGACCCAGGTACATATGATTTACTGCACACTGACCCAGGTACATATAATTTACTGCACACTGACCCAGGTACATATGATTTACTGCACACTGACCCAGGTACATATGATTTACTGCACACTGACCCAGGTACATATGATTTACTGCACACTGACCC
The DNA here is from genome assembly GCA_033239005.1 of Lamellibrachia satsuma. Classification (NCBI taxonomy): domain Eukaryota; kingdom Metazoa; phylum Annelida; class Polychaeta; order Sabellida; family Siboglinidae; genus Lamellibrachia; species Lamellibrachia satsuma. Next base: position 3,046,834 of record BSQZ01000041.1, on the reverse strand, counting down.
AGGTACATATGATTTAGTGCACACTGACCCAGGTACATATGATTTACTGCACACTGACCCAGGTACATATGATTTACTGCACACTGACCTAGGTTCATATGATTTACTGCACACTAACTCAGGTACATATGATTTACTGCACACTGACCCAGGTACATATGATTTACTGCACACTGACTCAGGTTCATATGATTTACTGCACACTGATCCAGGTACATATGATTTACTGCACACTGACCCAGGTACATATAATTTACTGCACACTGACCCAGGTACATATGATTTACTGCACACTGACCCAGGTACATATAATTTACTGCACACTGACCCAGGTACATATAATTTACTGCACACTGATACAGTTATATATTATTTACTGCAAACTGACCTAGTTACATAATTTAATGCACACTGTCCTGGTTACATGATTTACTGCACACTGACCCGGTTACATGATTTACTGCACACTGACCCGGTTACATAATTTACTGCACACTGACCCGGTTACATAACTTACTGTACTCTGACCCGGTTACACTGATCTGGGTACATGATTTGCAAGCTGACCCGGTTACATGATTTACTGTACACCGGCCCAGTTACATGATTTACTGCACACTGACCCAGTTGATGATTGACTGTAGTCATACAAAAGAAAGATATACTTTTAAGACAGATCAGACCAAGACTCCATGAGCATCACGTGTACCTTCATTTTAATTTATATACACCTAAGTAACACCTGTTTATTCTATATGCTTCTTTAATTAAATTAAATTAACAATTTGTTGGCTATAACACCTTAACTTTCTATAGCAGTAATGGAACTAATTAAAAAAAATATGCACCACAGGTTTGTCAGGTCCACCGTCCCTAGTTGGTGTAAACAGTAGTTTGTTTATTATTTATATTTATATTATTTATATTTATTATGTAAACAGTAGTTTATTAATCCCACCCAAGCTTGCCTTATTCTGAAGGTCACATAATAAAACACTGCACATTTCCCCCATTGGCAGCCATCTTGGAAGCATACAACATTCTACAGCGGACTGCCGCAGAGGATGCGCTCCGAAACTTCCTGACCGTCTTCAAACTCAACGTTACCCATGTGAGTGAGGGATCTACTCGAGATGAAGGGTTCATCTCATGAACAATGTTGCCACAGCCACTGGTCCATTTCTTGGTTCTATTACTCATATGTACCTAATTTTATAAACTCAGTTAGAATTATCGGTTATGTGATCTTTTCTGTTTCACACTTTATTCTTCAAAACATTAAAGAGTTTGGGAGAACACGAAATAAGTTATTGTTTGGGAATATGTGTGGCAACAGTGGGATATGTTTCCTTGGAAAATATTAAAGGCGTTCCAAGGAAATGTACCACAGGAAAAAAGTGTAGGAAATCTTCTTTGTCTATTTTTAAAAGATAGTATATCATAATAATAATAACTGCATTTGTGTGCGTCATAAATCTTGTTGCTTTGGCTATTCAAAGGTGCATTACAATACTAAAACGTTAAATAAGTGAATGTATAATACTAAAAATTATAAAAGAAAATTTGGAAAATAAGTACTAACACTATTTGTTAAAAATGAATACTAAAATGTTCATTAAATGTCAAAGTGTCATGAAAGTGTATATATGTGTGTTTATGACGTATATGTTAAAAAATTATTAGTCTCTGCAAGACAAATCTTCTTGTTGCAGGTTTCTGAAGCCGTCGAAAAACTCAAACCAAAGGACAACAAAGGTAGAAGACAGCAACGTTTTAAGGGCCAGCTGAAAACACAGATGTTTTATAAAACAAAATTGGGGGGTTAACAGCTGTTTCATTTCGCGACAGACATCGATGTATTTAAAAAAAAAAATTTTTATCACAGTTCATATTATGATGAAGGAGGAACAAATGAATGTGTGTGTATGACTGTGTGATGTGTGTGGTGTGTGTGTGTGTGTGTGTGACCGTGTGCGTGACCGTGTGCGTGACTGTGTGCGTGACCGTGTGCGTGACCGTGTGCATGACCGTGTGCGTGACCGTGTGCGTGTGTGTGGTTGTGTGGTGTGTGTGTGTGGCTGTGTGATGTGTGTATGACTGTGTGGTGTGTGTATGACTGTGTAGTGTGTATAACTATATGGTGTGTTTTGTATGACTGTGATGTGTGTATGACTGTGTGGTGTGTGTGTATGACTGTGGTGTGTATGACTGTGTGGTGTGTTATGACTGTGTGGTGTGTTATGACCAGGGTTGTTTGATTTAAATCACTCCAAAAAAATCATTGATTTATGATTTAAAAAATTTTTTTTACTTCCGGTTTTTTTAATCGCTGATTTATATGAATTTAACACAAATAATTGTTTACAAGCATCGAGATCAACCAAGTTTTGTATGTTTTTTAATACAAAACACAAAGTGCGCACACTTGTGTAGCTGTATTGTCACCAGATAGCCTGATAGTAAAATATTTTATGACATTGTGTATGTTTGAGCTATTCCCTTTCTGAATGTAGTGAAGCCACACAAACTTGTTTTCCAGAGGAAGTATCTTTTCAACACAGAAGCCCTGAGTTAAAGTCCACTTATAGCTTGTGCTAGTTGTTACCAATTCAGTATGTTGACTCAGTTGTTTCATACTGTACCAGTTTGTATTCTGGTTATAGACCCTTAGAGTACACAGAGCCCTGGTCAGGTGCTAATCCACCCTCTCGGCAAACAATAATTACCACTGCTACAGCCACAGACCCACAACATGCTTTCCTTTTCCAAGACAGATTATGCAACTACAGGGGGTGAGGCCTTGTGGACATTGTCTAATGTCTTTATATAAGCAATCATCATGTACCCTCTGTTAAGACAAGAACCCAAATCGATTTGAATAGAACATGTTTGAAAGAGTTTACAAATTTAAACATCTATATAAATATCTATATACCAGATTTCAAAAAAATCAAATAAATTAAAAAAATCATATAAATCCGATTTAAATAAAAAAATCCAATTTTTTTAATAAAAATCATGATTTTTTTCAACCCTGCTTATGACTGTGCAGTGTGTTTAACTATATGGTGTGTGTTGTATGACTGTGTGATGTGTGTATGACTGTGTGGTGTGTGTGTGTGTATGGCTGTGTGGTGTGTGTATGACTAGTGTGTATAACTATATGGTGTGTTGTATGACTGTGATGTGTGTATGACTGTGTGGTGTGTGTGTATGACTGAGTGGTGTGTGTATGACTGTGTGGTTTGTGTATGACTGTGTGGTGTGTGTGTATGACTGTGTGGTGTGTGTATGACTGTGGTGTGTGTATGACTGTGTGGTGTGTGTATGACTGTGTAGTTTGTGTATGGCTGTTGTGTATGTCGGACTGTGCGTGCGTGCGTGCGTGCGTGCGTGCGTGCGTGCGTGCGTGCGTGCGTGCGTGCGTGCGTGCGTGCGTGCGTGCGTGCGTGCGTGCGTGCGTGCGTGCGGTGGTTACAGCTTGAAAGATGAACATTTCATTATCATAGATATGTACCCACAAGTCAATGTAATTCCCCCTAAAGTTTCTTTGGGGGTGGGGACTCCCGAGGTTAAATAGCATTGGTTTTTTGTTGTCATAAATCAATGTTTTGAGAAGAGTGCCTCTAATGGCCTCCTATAGGGTTAATCATTGGTAGTAAGATACATTGGATTATACTGTTAATACGTCTTGTTCAGTTAACAAACCTGTGTTGTTCCCAATGCAGTGTCGAGTGAAGACTTGGAAAACAGTATTTTTTATGGGAAAAACTTTCTCGAGAATGTTTCATATTGCACTATGTGTTTTCCAAAAATTTTTTTTACTAGACTTATTCACACTTAGATTAAAACAGGTTTTTAATCGACCAGTATTGTTGATAATCTATTAAATATAATATCTTATGTTAACGACACATTTTACTCTGTCTTCCTTATGACAACAATGGTTTTGTGCACTTTCACAGTAGCAGTCATAACCTGTTTACCACTGCTGTTGTTTTGCACAGAGAGAGATGAGACATTGTCAGAGTTTGGCCAACATTTCTTCCAATCAATTGACCGACTACGAGCCGACAGTCAGCACAAGAGAGATGACCTTATCAGTGAACTTGATGATGCGACAACTCGGCAGCAAGAAGCCCTGGAGCATGTCATGGAGATCTTGTGTAGTGACACAAGAACCGAAAGTCAGGGGCATTCTAATAAAACCAAAAGCAGTGTTTCTAGTGGTAAATCTGTGATTGAAATAACGATGCGCAAAACTCTTCGTGAGAAGAACAGAAGAGATGGTGTTGAACGGGGTGTAACTTCGGACAAGGGGGACATTGAACTGGTGCATGATGGGAATGTGTCAGATGAGGGAAGTGACATCAATGAAGATGCCACTGATACCCCTAGGGCTAGAAAGAAGTGGGCAGATCCTACTGGTCAGTACCCTACTACTGACCGACCACATTCTGGCACTTCTAGCGGCCCGTTGTTAACATCGAGAGCAAAACGAAGATCCATTCCGCAAAAGGGCGTTCCTCAGTCCAAACTTGTGTTGGCGAGACCAAAACCAGCGGATGGTGCAGCTGTGGAAGGAAAGATCAAGCAATCTGTAGTTGACCTTGACACTGCACTGTGTGAAGACGAGTTGGGAAGGTCACAAAGTAGGTCAGGGTCAGTTAACAGGTCACCAAACGAGTACCAGGGATCTGAATGGAAATGACAGTAGTTCTGTGTAGTGTTTTGAACTGGTGCCGTTTGTTGTATAGTTAATATATTAATAAAATACATCAATATTATGGCCTGATTTATCTGTTCTTTCCACAACATGCTGGAAATAAGATTTTGAATTGTAATAACTATAACATAGATTATGTTTCCATCTGTGACTACTAAATGGTCCACGATACTGTGATCAATTTAAGAGTTATATTACAGTAACAGTGCCCCTAATGTAGAATGTTTGTAAAAAAATGTAATGACTAATGAACTCTCCTTCATTTCCAAGTGTTTGTTTTAATCATGAAAATACAACATTGCATGACACAAAACGTTTATTACCACAAGACAAACACAAGTAGTTCATCAACACAGATCATTCTACAAGAAATGCTTATGTCACATGACTGTCACATGATGTTGACCCAATCACATCTGACCCTATGTTGACATGACAACAATTCCACAGACTCAACAGTACAAATGAGTGCTACTCAATTAAACTTTGAAATAAAAATTGTAACCTAACATTCCAGTACTGCTAAGAATTGCTCGTGTTCTAGTGACTTTGAGAGCTTCTAGAACTTTACAACAAAACGAAGAGTGGACCAAAGGCTGCTGCTCAGACTGATGGCCGACTTCACACGACATTCAGCACTGTCAGGCCAAATACGTGAACAAGAGAGAAATGAAAACACTGAAACCGAAGTGAAGATTACAATGGGAAGAGAGATTTATATCAAGCAGGCCTGTGTGAAAATTACAGAAACGAATATCAGAGGCAGGATGGCAGACGGATAAGAAATATGTCGTATAACTGTTAACCACAAATCAAGGTACATGTGCTTCTCTATAAATGTCCAGATTTCTAAATGTCTGTGGAAGCATGCAGCATGTGGTTACACCGTTCCCATTACAATCTGGTGACACCATCACATGTTACATGACACTGTTGATACTGTGGCATGTTACACGACAATAATGATGACACTGACATGTTACATGACAATAATGATGACACTAGAACGTGTTACATAACATGCCATGTAACATGACAATCTGATGACAATTTGACATGTTACATGACAATCTGACTATGACAAAGAATGCAGAGATACAAATGTAAACATATACAATGCGTAAAATTACCACAATTAAAAAGTACAACACCGGACAAGAACGACTGTTTCCACATTAGTTACCCTCTTGTAAGAAGGAAATAAACCCTCTTGTGTATAACTTTGGCAGCAGTTTCTATCCTCAGAGTTTGTCACCTCCCAGCTGACCAAGCAAGGGGGTTACATGGATGACCTTGACCTTCTCCCTTGTGGCCTTGACATTGTGCACATATACTGGTTAGGCAAGAAGTGTACATACCTCAGCAAAATAGGATATTGTTAACAAACTGCACAACGTGCCGATATAGTCAGATATACGAGATCATTAACAAGTATTTTATTGACTGAATAGAAAGAAATAACTGGAAAAATTGAGTAGCCACCAGCAATAAATGATGTTACTGCAGCACAAAGTTTGCCAAAGTGCAGTTAGCTGTTTTATTGAATATGTATTGTACATTTTATTTTGTAATAAACACTATATTGCAGGTTGATCCAGTGCAAGATCTTGATCTGTTCACACAACCAGGTTTGTTTGTTGAAACATGAAATATGTATTTTCTTGGTACGTGATTATACGTAATATATATTATACTCTATTTATACATTATATATATACGTGATAAATACCAGTATAACCAGCAGCAGCATACATACAATATGTTACGCTTGTGTAGTCAAAACAAGAAGGGCTACCATTACATATATTTCAAATCACTATCTCTAACCCAGAGAGAATTGTCAAAACTCATCTGTCTGTAGAATATTGAACGGGCAAATTCCACCACAAAAATGTACCCAAATGAAACTTGGGCCTTGTTGGCAGAACCACCTACTTTCTCCACAACTTTCAGTGCTCCTGCTACATCAAATAACTAAACCTGCCTCTGCACTTCGATTTTTCGCTCACTTTAAAAAAAAGTTGAACCTACCTAGCATCAACTACGACATGCTAGCTCGTGTGCTTTAGTTTTGATGAAATAATCAGACAAACTATTAAATTAATAATTCTGCAAAATAGGGCAACCTATGTGGAAAGCCTGTATATACTATAACATGAGGCTATGCAAATATTCGCAAGTTATTTGATCTACTGATCAAAGCCAAGTTACTTCCTATTCACACACTTCCTATTTACACACTTCCTATTCACACTACAGATCTGAACATCAATGAACCTGATTCGTAACATGCTAAATGAAGTGCGGGGGCAACTTTAAATATCTCAGTTCTACATCACGTTCAGTAAATAATCTGGTAGAATAAAATTATTCACAGCAGTTTCTGTGGCACAGCACATGAATAATGGCAGACCTTGCATGACTTAAAGGTTTAAGCAATGGAAACTGCTTAAACATTATCTCACTATGACATGATACTAATTTATCAACTTACAATATGCAGACAATGACTGGTTTCATGAAACAAAACCCAATCTTAGTCATCAGTTGAACTTGCATTTATTTCATGACATTAAGAAACACCTGTCAAACAGTGCACCAATTTAACACGTTATCACAAAGTGATGACTTCTCAAGGAGGATGAATTTAAACTACGGGGTATTCTCCCAAAATGAACACAACATCATGCAAACATGGGGGGGTATGTGCGCGGCTGTGTGCATCTGAATAAACTTCGCACGTTGATGTTTACAGCCACTGTGTAGGAAACAAATGCCATTCAATTCACATCATTATCAGTTGGCTAAGTTTGCTGAAAACACTGGCCCTGGTTCACACGTCCCACAGCAGCAGATATACATTAAGCTAGGCTTTACCAAACAGTCCACCATGACGAACACCAAACTGTTATGACATGCTGGTAAGATGGAATCATTACAACCAACCGCAACAATCACAAACTCATGACATGCTGGTAAGATGGAATCATTACAACCAACCGCAACAATCACAAACTCATGAACTGCTGGTAAGATGGAATCATTACAACCAACCGCAACAGTCAAACTCATGAACTGCTGGTAAGATGGAATCATTACAACCAACTGCAACAATCACAAACTCATGACATGCTGGTAAGATGGAATCATTACAACCAACCGCAACAATCACAACCTCATGACATGCTGGTAAGATGGAATCATTACAACCAACTGTAACAATCACAAACTCATGAACTGCTGGTAAGATGGAATCATTACAACCAACTGCAACAATCACAAACTCATGAACTGCTGGTAAGATGGAATCATTACAACCAACCGCAACAATCACAAACTCATGAACTGCTGGTAAGATGGAATCATTACAACCAACTGCAACAATCACAAACTCATGAAATGCTGGTAAGATGGAATCATTACAACCAACCGCAACAATCACAAACTCATGAAATGCTGGTAAGATGGAATCATTACAACCAACCGCAACAATCACAAACTGCTGGTAAGATGGAATCATTACAACCAACCGCAACAATCACAAACTCATGAAATGCTGGTAAGATGGAATCATTACAACCAACCGCAACAATCACAAACTCATGAACTGCTGGTAAGATGGAATCATTACAACCAACTGCAACAATCACAAACTCATGAAATGCTGGTAAGATGGAATCATTACAACCAACCGCAACAATCACAAACTCATGAAATGCTGGTAAGATGGAATCATTACAACCAACCGCAACAATCACAAACTGCTGGTAAGATGGAATCATTACAACCAACCGCAACAATCACAAACTCATGAACTGCTGGTAAGATGGAATCATTACAACCAACCGCAACAATCACAAACTCATGAAATGTTGGTAAGATGGAATCATTACAACCAACCATGACGAACTTCAAACTGTTATGAACTGCTGGTAAGATGGAATCATTACAAACAACCGCGATGATCACCAAACTGTCATGAACTGCTGGTTAAATGGAATCATTACAACCAACCATGATGAACACTAAACCGTCATGAACTGCTGGTAAGATCACCATAACCAAACAGAAATGTCTGCTATCAACAGACACTAGCACCGAGACAACAACAACATAAATGGTGACGAATGTTGCACGGTAACACCGATCAGACCAGTCACAGTGGGGTGCAGATACCCCAACAATGGGGGTTCGCTGTTGATGAAGACACCCTTATGACGGGGGCTCAATCTGCATCACTTTGCATACCCAGTTGCCAAAGTTCACCTGAGTGTTGTATTCTTTCTCGGTCTTCTTCACAAACGATGAGCCCTGAAAAGACACAAGTGATTATATTTATGGTTGAGTGCACAACATCAAAGGTGCAAAGTCTGATCATTTACATTGTAAAAAGTTACGTAATATATATCTGCCATACCGTATAAACTATATCTGTTCCAACATCTTGACCACCCAAAAATGGTTTAATGAACTAGATTTTAAAAATATAATTTGACCATTATCTGTTCTTGAATGTCGACCTTCCCGTTTAATATGTTCGTAAACAGCTGTCACCAATTTCCAATACCTGTGGACAAAGTTTATCGAGCCTAGGATCACTGGATCATGTGATGGGCATAATTTATCGTTGACACATAAAATAACGTTCCCTTGCACATGCAATGTAAACATGATATTTGCCCTGAAACATTCAAATCAAATGGATAAGGCCTACTAAAAAAGAAACTAGTTTTTCGTCCCGCCCGCTTCCTTTTTTGCCACCGCCTTCTTTTTTATTATTTACTATTGAAAAAAAAACTATTATTTAAACAGTTTTTTGGTTCTGTGAAGAAACCTCCTTCCAAAAGTGACCGTCTTGAAGTACTGTTTCATTCATTCAGTTCAATAATAATGCATCATACAGGGTGTAGGGCTGTATGTGCATTCATCATTCATCATACAGGGTGTAGGGCTGTATGTGCATTCATCATACAGGGTGTAGGGCTGTATGTGCATTCATCATTCATCATACAGGGTGTAGGGCTGTATGTGCATTCATCATGCATCATACAGGGTGTAGGGCTGTATGTGCATTCATCATACAGGGTGTAGGGCTGTATGTGCATTCATCATGCATCATACAGGGTGTAGGGCTGTATGTGCATTCATCATTCATCATACAGGGTGTAGGGCTGTATGTGCATTCATCATTCATCATACAGGGTGTAGGGCTGTATGTGCATTCATCATTCATCATACAGGGTGTAGGGCTGTATGTGCATTCTACAGGGTCTAACATAAAAACGACGACCCCTTGTTTGAGACACTCTTTATGCAGACTCATTTACATAATTCCAGTCTCAATCAGTATAAATCTCATTCAATTGTATGCCTGTGATACAAACTAATGAACCTATGGCCAAACCTACACATGACATTCATAAATACATTCAACACTGTGTTTGCTTCTTCTTCTTTTTTCTAGTCAATTTAAGTATTTTTACAGAGTAACACGTACGTGCCATATTCGATTGACGCAAATGTTTCTATTCATCTGCCATTCAGGCTAAAACATTTTGGATTTGCTAATTGGCAAATGGAATGGCAGGCTTTATGGTAATATGCATCACTTCCATATTGCATCGATAAAACTACAGCTTGTCTTCAAATAAACAACAGTGAACATCTGAGACATGGTGGCCATCTTCGAAACTAATACCAAAAATCCATCAATAGGAAATAACAAGGGCCTCTCTCTTCCTTTAAAAAAATCTGGACAAGAAACTATTTTCTTTTTTTACTAGGCCTAATGATCAAATCATATTAACAAATCATGGTTCATAAAAACATTTTGGGGTCAATATGTTAGAACAGATATAGATTATACTACTATATCACGATTTTTACAATGAAAACAATCAGAATTTGTGCCCTTAAACGAGTCATTTACACCATTCATTTACACACCTCTTACCCATTTACCAGGCCACTTACATACCTCGCATTCATTAACCAAGTCATTTACACACCTCACACCCATTTCCCAAGTCACTTACATAACTCTTGTCCTTCCTATGCCAGATGTTGATTTCCCAAACCACCGATACATTTCTTATAAATACTCAAGTAACCCAACCTCCTTACATACCTCTTATCAAATGCTTAAACCACTTACCATCAATGTATTTAAATCTGCCCTCTCAGTTGGATTTTTCTGCAGACTACAACACAAAGAAAACAAGGCTATTAAAACATCTCATAAAACACAAGATTTGTTTCCTATAAAGGCTCCATAACCGTTTGTTTAAAGAAACGATGAAGATTGTGTCTAATGATTTCTATTAACCTTGTCAACTGCCTGAATATTTTTTTGCGCTACAATGTATGGTAAATTATAACTGGATTCCTTTTTAAAACACATTTAAAAAAACTAACAAGCATTTCTGCCCTTAAAATAATATGCTACCAAATATAAAACACATTACACAGGTATAGTATGTCTACAGTTCTTAAATCCTTCGGATGTTGGGTGTACACCTTAATCTTCTGAATTCATTTGCATGATATTTTCACTATGATAGCCATAATTATTAATTTCATGTGGAGCTAGACATTTGTTGAGACAGACACAATACTTAATAAGTCATATATATACAGTACTGATTTTCTTTAAATTTGTATTGTAATTTATTAATTACTCAATGAAGCATGGCGTAGTAGTTATGTGAAGTCTATTTACCAGCTATTGACAAAACCATGGAATTCTTCAGAGAAATAGTTGGCAGGCAATGACGGTGGAGGCTGCAAATTAAAACATCTCCATTATAAAAATATCTCAAATAAATGTTCAATATCTCGGTAGGCATTTATAAATCATCACTTTAAGTTCACAGCTGAAGTTTATAACTGAAAGTTTAACTCACATACATCAGTAGAAAATAGTTGTCCTAAGCAGACCAAAAAACAGAAACAGACCAAAAAAAATAATGTAACATGTTAACAATACATTGTTAATGAAAAATATAAATTTGTAAATTAAAATTTGGTAAATTCTTTACATTATTTTATTATGCAAACAAAACCCAAAGGTACAACAACGTGACTTTAATTGCCTCTATAATTAATAGATTTCAACTGGCTCGTGCCACTGTGTTTTAGTCCAAATATTCACTTGCATTTAATGAAAATAATCCAGAATATAAAATCAATATATTAATGTCATTCATAATCCATGGGAAGTAGATCAATTTCTTGAACTAAACCATGACATTTCCTTACAATCTACATTGATCAAGCACCTAATTATCTTGGCAAATTTGGTATCAGATGTTTCATGAGCACAAAATAAATTCCATTAATCAATCCAGTAATTAGTATGAAACAATACCAAAGTTGTAGCAAATTTTTACTAAATTATGGTTTATTTACAATGGCTGTTTACATAAAGTTTCTTTATATATGGTTTGTTTTGTTAGTTTACAAATTGAAAATACACATCTTGGACCTCCCCAAATATCATCACATTATGATAACACACCAGCTCTGTGCTGCGTAATTATCAAAGACGATTCATATTGAAGTCTAAATAAACAAATTAGGAGAAAACTCAAACACAAAAAGTCATAGAAAGAAATATTGTATTTTTATGGCCATATTTTAATTAGCCACGTACATTATATTAAATTATTATATTAAATTGCACAAAGTACCCATCTTCCATCTGATTGACAATACTGTTTATGTACACATAACAGTAAATGTTAGAGAAGATGCCTTTTCATTTTATTGTACAACTCTAGTTAGTTGATTATATCTGGATAACTAAGTGTCCTTGTAAATTTACATGAACAAAACAATCAAACAGAAGAAATTCTGACAAAATAAATAGATTGATCAATTCTTCATCCAGATATCTGTGCAAAATTCATTCGATATAAATGTTCAAGAGTACCTGACACACAATTACTACATGCTTACATATATCTAATTACCAACCATTTTAAAAATCTTTTTTTTCAATGCCCGGCACCACAGATTTATTTGGTTTTCAGGTATGACAATGACTGGTAATCAGGCACTATTATATTGTATTATCTACATTATCTACAATGCATCTTATCTACATTATCTACACTGCATGTCTAACATGGAAAGCAACGTCAACTGCATGCATGGTTCAACTAACCGAGAACAACCACAGTACCTGAACAGAATAAAAACTCAATATTCACTTGTTTTTATCAGTGTATATAGAGAGGGACAAGACTAAATGCAAATTACTGCTCTATTAAGTTTATTAATTTTAAAGATCAAATGAAATCCTATCCACTGAGACCATGCATATCTCCATCATTCTAATTTAGAACATAAGGTTCTAAATTAGGTCACTGTTCATATGTTCACTGGTATTTATACACAATGCACAAAAAACATGTACTTGTTGAAATAAAAAACCACAGTGCAAATAAGCAAGAAAGCATAAAAATGTGAAATTAATCCAGGAAGCTCCTCGTGTAAAAACTTGACAGTTGTAATTCTTAGTTGAACAACAGAACTGCATACTATGACCAAGATATAATTATTCGTTATTTTTCAGTAAGCTAACATTTTAAAGGTTTAATTTAATTAACTAATTAACAGCCACAATAACTACGGACTGTGTGCACTTTTATAAGAAATAAAAAACGTTATGCAAGGTGTTTATTCAGTTTCCATGTAGCCTGCCACTTTCTTTGAGAAAAATCAACATTTCTAACAAACTATAAATAACAAATATGACACTGAATCTCCCAAATTTAAAAGCAGATTAGTTATTCCCTCTTTGTGAGACAACACGTTTTTCCTGAGAATAAAAGCAGATGTTTCAGAAACTGTGAGTGAAGGTCATGTATAAGTCAAGGTCGTGTTGATCAAAGTCAAGGGAATTGTGATTAAAGTCAATGTCACATTGATTAAGGTCAAGGTCACGTTGATTAAAGTCAAGGTCATGTTGATTAAAGTCAATGTCATGTTGGTTAGAACAAAAAGCAATGCAGAATGTTATAGCAAACAAGACCAGGCAACAGATTAGCCATTTCTGCCCCTTTCCCCGCCTTTCCCCCACGCCCCCTCAACTTCAAACAACACTAACCACCTCAATAGATTTTACTTAGCTTTTAAAGATTTAGATATTCGTGAAACCAATGGTGCCAACAAGAGTCTGGTTTTGGAATACTTTTCCAACATGGCAACTGCACTGGCCATTTCAATCAGCTGCAATTTATTGAGCTAATTTAGCAATTCTAATATAGATAAAATGCCAAAAAATCAGCAAATATTCAATAAATTCTGGCCACGGAGGACATAACTAAACACAAGCCATCTCGTTAGCACAGTTTAATTAAAAAAACACAACATTGATGTTGTTTTGCCAATTCAAATATTTCATGAATTTTGAGGTATTTGGATTAGGATGGTGATTAAAATGACAATTCACATGGCAACTTAATATCATGCACACACGATTATTTTGTAAAATTTTCTACAACTTTTTCTAGTTAAATATCGTGCAGACATTTCACATAGCAAAACAAATTGGTTCTATAGTTTTCATTTTGCTGCATTCCAAATCAATCAAATGACAGCAAATGTGGTTTTCAAAAACCCCCAATTTTTTTTTACATATTTCTTTTTTACAATCAGTAAAATTTTTAATCATTTAAGTTGCAGCAAAACATAGGAAGCAATTTAAAAGCAGTCATGTTTTAGATGCTAGAAGCGACAATCAGCACTGAGCTAATGTTAAGCAGGTATTTCTGACTACAGAGCAGAAACAAAACTCAAGCAGATCGCTCGATCGGAACAAACCCAAAATTCACACTAGGATGTAAAAACAATACAAGCGGGTCAGTGACCAAGACGACCGAATGAGACAAGCAGGTCAGACGGCAGGACATTTTTATATCATGTCATAACATCTGACCCACTTGTCTCATTTTTACATCATGCCTAAATATGGATATGATACAATGAGACAAGAGGATCAGACATTAGGACATTTTTATATCATGTCCTAACATCTGACCTGCTTGTCTCATTTTTACATCATGCCCAAATACAAATATGATGAGACAAACGGATCAGACATTAGGACATTTTTATATAATGTCCTAACATCTGACCCACTTGTCTCATTTTTACATCATGCCCAAATATGGATATGATACAATGAGACAAGCGGATCGGCCACAGACACTGCCTGAGAACCAAGCTACGCGGCAACCAGCTAATGAGCCAGGTTCGTTAGACGTTAATTAGTAAGCATTACTACAGGGCGGCTGGAGGGAGATCGGGCATGGCACGTACCTCATTGACAATATAATCTAAAAGCTCAAAAATTGCCATTGGTCGGACGCCGTCGTTTGCGGGGTTGGTCAAACAAATCCTCTCCCCTGCAAGCAAAAACCAAATTGAAGCCGACCAGCGGAATGCAAATGTAGGAATGCCAGTGGCTCCCCCTGGTTTCGACCAGTGACTCCCCCTGGTTGCGGTTAGTTGACGTTCGCTGTGGCAGTGGTTGCAGCGGCAGAGAAGCAGCCAATCAGAAGCCAAACAGAACATATCGAGAAGCTACGACATGTACACGGTCACAAGGTCGACAACAACGACGAACGTTTTCTAGCGGAATGGCGACGATGCATTTGTGTGCAAACTCAAATGTAGGCTGCGCTAGGTCATGTCTACGGAATTTTTTTGCGTTTTTTGTAGACATTCGCGCAAAGGAAAACAATGCAGCAACTCAACAGGTGATCGAACACGATGCAACTGAAAAGATGACGTTGTTTGATCGCAGCCATTTTGCTGATTAGTTTCAGCAGCATGCACCAGAAGGGGCTACTATCAAACGAGCCATATGCGATGCATGTAACGATATAAGTTAAATAAATCGAAATAACGTTCTCATTTTAAAAGCAGCATCAATCGAGTTGCACATGAATCGCATATTTGTGATAACGACTGCTCCTTGCAATGTGCTTACAACATGCTCCCTCCCGCCAGTGCAGCACAGCTAGAACAAACATTGTTGCACAGTGGCGCCACACAGTGGTGACGAATGGCATCAGACGTTACCTCATTTACAATATATTCCAGTAGCTCAAATATGGCCATCGGTAGCGGGCCTTCCCCAGTGATCACTTCAAAATTGCCCGGGCACCCTGCAACCATGCAGCCAGTTACATACAGTATACCTGCAACCAGTTACTCCACACGGCACACCATTCTGCCTGCAATGTTGCAACAAAATATCAACAAGTACTTGTCATTCAATACTACAGCAAGGCTCATAAATTCTTAATTGTTCTAAATGATAAATTTATATTAGTATTACAAGGTGCTTCACACAATTTTTTTACACATCCAGCCCTTAGGACCACTCAAATTGTTTTACACTTCACCCCCTGGAAGACTTTCCAATACCAACGCAACTTTTCTGTGAATCATTCAGCCATGCTGTAATTACTGCACAAAGATTATTCATTCACAAATATGCACCATTGTCTATAGCCGGGTACTCATTTATGCAGTTCAATGAACTGTTGTGCTTTCTTGATGCTTAAAGGCTAAAAAGCATCACAATCAGGTCATTTAGCATTATGAGAGTCACAATAAAATATGGTGGGGTTCAGCCTGTCACGTTATTCGTTGTAAAACTATTGGTTTAAAGTATCAGCAAATACACTGTTCGAAAACTGTTAAGACAGTTCACTGAAGAAACGGTTGTAATATAGTCAGATGTTGTATACATACAAACCAGCACCAGAAATGTAATTCATAATTATTATTAATGAATGTGTTATGCATAATTTTTTAACTCATAATATATACTAATTATAATACAGTGGAACAAAATACTCTTTTGATTAATTCATTAATTCTACTATAAGTTCTTTTACTGAAATTATTCAACAGTAATTAGATCACGGGTGTAGTATTAGCTGATGTTAGACAATCTAAAAATCAAACTAATCACAACCTTAATTACTTAATCAATGCAGCACCACACTATGCAAGAGAATCTAAAAATAAAGCCGTTCACAAACTGAATTATTTAATCAATGTAGGATCGTGTGTGCGAGATAATCTCAATTCATGACAGTAACTGGATGGTCAATGTAGCTTGCAGCATTGTGTTGGAAACTTATTAAGCTGAAATAGACTGCAATTAGGCATTAAATTTAGTCATTAGCTTGAGTGATGGATTAATAAGTGCACTCAGGTATTAAAGCTGATGCATTTCAAAACCATGTTAAATACTGACACACGAAGAGCAGTCACACAATTAGCATCAATTCTGAGTCCTGGGTATCATGTAAATAGTAGGCATCAAATTAACAAGGCAATGTTCATAATACCCACACTTCAGTCAGGAACCATTTTGTTTATAATACTGCATGGGTTTACAGCAACCGAAAATGAAAATACTGAATTCGACCTAACAAACATAGTGTGCTTGAAAAAAAATTGGACCATGGAAAAATTTCAATGAATCTGTTCTTATAAGTATACTCCAACATTTTGTATCTACACAATAAGGTCACTGTTTAACACTAGTGGTGTCATTTGGTGACTAGTGTAGAACAACTGAATAGTGGTGCCAACTGTTTAACACCAGATGGCGACACTTTTCAGTTGTTTCACACTAGTCAAATTAGAATAATTATGGATCCTGCTTATTAAAAAGGGGTGTATGCTAATTAGGGCATGTACGCTTAATAGGTTGAAAACGGTTCACGTAAACTTGGCTATGCCGATTCTGCATGGCACACTAAAACTTTCAGCAAAATATATATTGCAACACACGTTGTTGGTTTTAACTGTTTGCTTCGTTCATATTTGAACCAGAAACATGGGTCAACTGATAAAAAACAAGTGGTTGAAAGCACATTTTACTATAAAAAATGTTGGACATACTAGACACATTGTCACTGATTAAACAATATTGTTATTTAAATAATCATGTTACAGCAAAGAGCACTTCACCACCGAGCAGTGTTACCTACAACAGCATAGCGCCAAACATAAAATACATGATGGTCTGGTAATCCCTAATGTTATAAACAGGGTTGTTTCATTTAAATCATTGATTTAAATCACTAAAAAAATTATAAAAATCATTGATTTATGATTTTTTTACTTCCGGTTTTTTTTAATCGCTGATTTATATGAATTTAACACAAATAATTGTTTACAAGCATCGAGATCTACAAAGTTTTGTATGTTTTTTAATACAAAACACAAAGTGCGCACACTTGTGTAGCTGTATTGACACCAGATAGCCTGATAGTCAAATATTTTATGACATTGTGTATGTCTCAGCTATTCCCTTTCTGAATGCAGTGAAGTTACACAAACTTGTCTTCCAGAGGAAGTATCTTTTCAAGTCAGAAGCCCTGAGTTAAAGTCCACTTAGAGCTTGTGCTAGTTGTTACCAATTCAGTATGTTGTTTAACACTGTAACAGTTTCTATTCTGGTTAGAGACCCTTAGAGTACACAGAGCCCTGAACAGGTGCTAATCCACCCTCTCAGCAAACAATAATTTGCACTGCTACAGCCACAGGCACACAATATGCTTTCCTTTCCAAGACAGATTATGCAACTACAGTGGGTGAGGCCTTGTGGACATTGTCTAATGTCTTTATAATTAATAAGCAAAAATCAGGTACCCTCTGTTAAGACAAAAACCCAACTTTATTTGAATAGAACATGTTTGAAAGAGTTTACAAATTTAAACATCTATATAAGTGTCTATATACCAGATTTAAAAAAAATCAAATAAACAAAACAATCCGATTTTAAAAAAATTATTTAAAAAAATCATTATTTTTTTCAACCCTGGTTATAAATAACATTTGTAAACACATTTGTTCAATATTTTTAATCTTCCTGATAAGCCAACATGACCTATATTAAAGTCCCCAATGTTACAAAAAAGTTTTTAAAATATTTGGTTTCAGGTTCCCAACCTAACATGTATTAAAGCCCCGATAGCTATAAAAAAGTTAGAAAAAATACTTTAATTAAATCCAGATTCCCAACATACACATTAACCTAACCAAATCTACACTATTATTAAGCCTACAATGCTATAATTTGTGCAGAAAAATAAAAAAATTTGATTCTCGGATACGAAACTGCACTGATTGAGACCCAGAGGTTGCATAAAATATGTTACTGGTTTAACGCAGGGGTTTCCTTTCTCAACTCAAAGTTCCCCAAATGTCTGCCTTCCGACTGAGGAACCAGCCATTTATAATCAAGTCTCTAAATGCCAACATTTAATTTAAAATACCTTTTTGCCGAGGACCCCCAGAACTACATGGCAACCCAGGAGTGTCTGTGATCCTCACTTGTTTAATTACACAGAGCCAAGTAAAATAAAGAGAAATAAAAACTATGAAAAAATACTTTATTCAGTAAAACACGGGGTTTGAAACATGAAAAAAAACCGTCAAATTTAACAGTTTAGACTGACCTTTCCTCAAGAGGAACACAATATAAAATTTTAGTAGCTACATCTTCAACACATTACCAGAACAACAAATATTTTTTGTTTGGCTAAACAGAAATGTTTTACCCCTTAAAGGGAAGGGTAAACAAACCTGGCAGGGGTTCCCCCGTCTGGGCTGCCCGCATGTGTTCTGCGGCAGGATCGGGGCCAAAGATGCTGGTCAGCTCCTGGTCTGACGGGAACGGGATCGGATACTTCCCAATGGCCATCTCGACCAGGGAGAGCCCCATGCTCCAGATGTCTGACTGTACAGAGTAGTGCGTGCCCTGGAGTCGCTCCGGCTGTGAGGTAAACAAAAAGCGGGGTCAACTACTAGATCAGATGAGTAATATTTTTATTTATTTCACAGTCAGTTTACCTTTTTCTTCTCATGACATTTCGATTGCTATCAGCAAACTTCTTCAGATGACTACTGCTAGATGGCGACATGGTAGTCGTTCTACGTTTGTTTACCCTTCCACATACATTGGAGAAACGAGACGTACCCTAGGAACCCACATCAAAGAACACAAAGAAGACGCTGAGAAAGCATCGGCTAGCAGACCCTACACCCGAAGCAACAGAAAAACATCGAAAAAAGAGATGCATAAATCAGCGATCACAGATCACATGACTCAACAGAATCACATAGTAGACTGGGAGAGGGCCAAATTTGTAGACAGAGTCGGACTGGAGAACAAGAGGCATCAAAGAAGCAATATGGATAAGGAAAACCAAAGACATCATGAATCGAGATGAGGGCCGATACTGACTCTCACACATCTATGATGATCTGAAGGGCCACCCAGGGCGTGGCCGCGGTGGGCACACACCAGAGTGACATCTGCGTAGAACGAATACTGTGTCGCCATCTAGCGGTAGTCATCTGATGAAGATTGCTGATAGCAATTGAAACGTCACGGGAAGAAAAAGGTAAACTGACTGTGAAATAAGTAAAAATACTACTCATTTGAACCATCCAGTCTGATGAACATCTTCATTCATACTAGATCAGATTTACTACCTTTTTAAGACCAATACGTAAAAAATATAAGACCTTTTTTCATGATTACGGCATGATAAAACAACATAAAAAGAATTGTTTCGATAGATCATCAGGCTTTAGCAAAACACTATACTACATAGGCTTCTATATATGCAATTGTTTGACGCTGATAAATAGTTCATAAACACTAATAGAAAGAGACGATTAGAATGGCACAGGACAGTAAGTCAGAAGAAGACCAGGCCCAGGCTGAGACATATTACACTGAATCGGTTCAACTGGTAGACTCAACAGATGGTCATGGAAGTCCAGCAGAAGGTCAGGAGCCAAGGTACCAGGTAGCAATCCCAGAAGGTACCAGGTAGCAATCCCAGAAGGTACCAGGTAGAAATCCCAGAAGGTACCAGGGAGAAATCCCAGAAGGTACCCGGTAGCAATCCCAGAAGGTACCAAGTAACAATCCCAGAAGTTACCAGGTAGAAATCCCAGAAGGTATCAGGTAGCAATCCCAGAAGGTACCAGGTAGCAATCCCAGAAGGTACCAGGTAGCAATCCCAGAAGGTACCAGGTAGCAATCCCAGAAGGTACCAGGTAGCAATCCCAGAAGGTACCAGGTAGCAATCCCAGAAGGTACCAGGTAGAAATCCCAGAAGGTATCAGGTAGCAATCCCAGAAGGTACCAGGTAGCAATCCCAGAAGGTACCCGGTAGCAATCCCAGAAGGTACCCGGTAGCAATCCCAGAAGGTACCCGGTAGCAATCCCAGAAGGTACCAGGTAGCAATCCCAGAAATGGGAATTGAAAAAAAACAATTAACTCTAACACCAGCCAAATGAAAGACTTTAGGTGACATCTCAAAACAGCAATTTGATACTAAAAGGAATTGATTTTATTGGGGGATGAGAGGGTTAACAGCTGTTTCATTGAGCATCTTACATCAAGGTATTTTTCAAAAAAACATTGTTTATTTCTGATTACAGTTTAAATTGGTGCTGACATCGAGGGTATGCAGGCAGTGTTGTAATGACTGAAGTGCCACCTAGCAAATATATGAAGGACATGGACATTTTCATGGGTATCCATATGTTAATGTAATTCAAAGTTTCAAGTGTGTCTGTGGTTTCATGCAGTGCCATACAATATGTACGTACGTTTGTACATACATAGAGACGGACAGATGGACAGACATACATATTACATACAGACAGACAGGTTTTTTAAGGTTCAGCTCACACGGGCAATGCAACATTTCACGGGCAAACATGTTTTTATTTTTATCAGGCGCATTACCACGCATATATACACAACACAATATTTTTTTATTTACTTTTGAATTTCACATGGGCATGGAGGGTTTTCACACGGCCAAAAAATCCTGACACAGATATACATGCAGTGTCATGCACACACAACTAAACATGAATGGACTGCTCACCACAAATGATGGAGATGGATTGACAAAGTTTTACAAAAGGATGTGCAGACAACATAGCCAAAACAGCCTCGAGACTGACCCCCAGAAGAAAACAAAAACAACGATCGCCAAAAACTACCTGGAGGAGATTTGTGGACAGGAATTACAGGAAATGCACCACAACTGGGTCCAGGCTGCTAAGCAGACTGCAGACCGACAGAAGTAGAGATGTCTTGTTTCTGCCTGATATGCCAGTAGGCATGAAGAAAGGTTAAGTAAGTAAATAAGTGCTATACATTGGTGTTGTTAAGGCTCCTTAGACACACAACAACCAAAAGTGGATCAACGATTTTAATTTAGCTGATCAAGAACTTGTAGTCCAGGAAGGAAGTTATTTCACTAAATATGTGATTCTGTTGAAACCAGTTTAGGATACTGCCATTTAATTAAAACTCCATCCTCAACTGATTTAGTTTATCATGAACCTGGTTCGATGGTGTCAAAATATGTAGTGTGTGAATAGCTTAAGTAACATCCACAGCTGATTTAATAGAAAAAGTGCATATTTTTACAAATCATCGAAAGAATTCACTTTAGTCAATAGATCTGATAAGGCTCAAAATAGTGGACATTACAAATGGTTAACACTGTGCGGGTCAATGCCAATAGTGGCTGTGACTTCCATCCTCTCGTCGATCACATGACACAGTTATGAAACTTCACCAAGGGCGAAATTTGTGACTTTTCAGCGTTTCCATTTTCACTTCAGATGATTTGACCAAACATCAAGTAATTTAATAGTTTGTCTGATGATTTCACAAAAACTACACATATAAGTTGCACAAACGAGTTAGCATGTTGCAGTTGATACTAGGTAGATTGATTTTTGCAAAATGAATTTGAAATGAACTAGTGAATAAATGTTATTGATTAGAGTCCTTTAAGTGCACTGCTGTGACTTAAGGGTCCTTTAAGTACTGTGACTTACGGGAAGAAAAAAAGGAAAAAGTAAAGGTACGTTCTTATATGGCGCAGTATCCAGTCCGTAGGACCATTCAAAGCGCTTTACACTTCACCCCCTGGTAGACCTGTTACTTTACACTTCACCCCCTGGTAGACCTGTTACTTTACACTTCACCCCCTGGTAGACCTGTTACTTTACACTTCACCCCCTGGTAGACCTGTTACTTTACACTTCACCCCCTGGTAGACCTGTTACTTTACACTTCACCCCCTGGTAGACCTGTTACTTTACACTTCACCCCCTGGTAGACCTGTTCATTCCAAGGCCATCTCCACTTCTTTGGGAAGTATTCAGCCATGCTGCAATTGCTGCGCGAAGACAATTCGTTCACATATTCACCACTGTCTGTATTGCCAGGTACTCATTTTTACAGCTAAGTGAACTGTGGCAACGTGGGGTGATCAAATTTGCCAAAGGTTCGAAACGACCGCAGTGGGATTTGAAACCGGGTTCTCTCGATTGAGAGTCCGGCCTTCTAACCGGTATGCCATCGCATGAAGCGAGGCAGGCATGGTGGGGATAGGTAGGGAGGTAATTAGGGAGGGAAGGAGGGAGGGAGGGGGAGATAGGGAGGGAGGGAGGGAGGGGGAGATAGGGAGAGAGTCAGCGGAGTCAGATATGATGATGATACTGAGCGCAAAGGCAGCGGACATACCGACATATATGACCGCGTGCCAACGAATGAGTTGGCCATTGAGTCAATCAGCTGTCCACTGACGCCGAAGTCACACATCTTGATCTCTCCACGTGAGTTCACGAGGATGTTCGACGGCTTCACGTCTGAAACAAACACCCACCAGGTGTCAGCACCACTGCTACACATACTGGGGAAGTTGGTTCTTATTATATTATTATCATATCAAAGTCACAACTAGAATTCCTTATTTTTTCTATGGATTTTTTTCATATTTGTGGTGCCATATATGGCCTACGACACAATAATAAATCAGTTGACCACTTGAATGACACATCCATGTATTCATGTATGTATACAGCTTAAACATATTTGTGTTGCGTCAACAAAAACAATAACAATAAAGGCTACGGGAAAAAACCATGCCAAATGGTCTGAATTTCAAGCAAATGTTTTTTGGATTTTTGCTAACCGAAAATTAAATCCTTGACTTAATCATGTAGAGAAAACCAGTGTTGTAGCAACGTAAAGATACTACCACTAAACATCATGGCACAGCATACATTTGTACATCAAAGAAAACTTCAGTTGTCATGTAAGTAAATTAATTAAAATAAAAAACCATTTATAGCACCATCCTGACTAATCAAGCCTGTACAAGACCACCAACATTTCACCCTTATATGCACTCACCTCTATGCATTATTTGATGCTTTTCTCGCAAATAAATTAACCCCTTCAATACCTAGAAAGACAACAACGTGAAATCAGAAAGTAGCAATTTCCACGTATCATCTTTTCCACTCCAAGTATCTTCAGTACAACTCAGTCATCCGTGCATCAGACATTAATTCAATTCTGCCTTGGTCAACATGTTAATCAATAGTGGCTGCTCAAACTACCAAATGCATCCAGCCTTGCCAGAATGTGTGGAATGTCTTCCACACAAAACATACCATTCACTCCATGTTAACACTGGGTAAAGCAACACGACCATGGACCATTCCAAGTTTGGTACATAAAAAAAATTCCCCTCTATTTCTTCAGTGCACTTATGTAACAAAGACACAACACTGTATTGGGTCTAATCAACAAATGAGATTCGTCTTTCTGTTCATATTAGGATTCCAACAATACTTACAGCTATGCTAATTTTGCCAAGAATTGGTTCTGGAATGCGTCCAGCTTTCTTCAGTATTAAGTCCAGTGAGCCACCATCCTGCAACAAACAACAGTTCGGTCAAACTCATCTATTAATAAGGTTTAACCAGACAGCCACTCAAAGCAAGAAGCCACGGATGGCAAGTAGACAAGGAAGTCATTGGCTTATCAATAGTACACATTTTTTTACCTATGGTCTAATTGTTAACTTTTCTTGCATGTGAAATTATTGTACTAAAGAATTGGTTATGAAATAAAAAATGTATTTTATCACATGTAAGATTGCTCAAATGTCTTCACACAAAACTTACCATTCACTCCATACAAAACTTACCATTCACTCCATACAAAACTTACCATTCACTCCATACAAAACTTACCATATATTCCATACAAAACTTACCATGTACTCCATATGAAACTTTCCATTCACTCCACAAAAGATTTACTATGTACTCCATATAAAACTAACTATGCACTTACCACATAATGTACTTTAAACTTACTATGCACTAACCACGTACTTCATAACAAACTTACCATGTACTCCATACAGAACATATCATGTACTCCATACAAAACTTACCATGTACTCCATACAAAACTTATCATGTACTCCATACAAACATATCACATACTCCATACAAAACTTACCACATACTCCATAAAAAAATTACCATGTACTCTATGCAAAAATTACCATGTACTCCATAAAAACATTATCATGTACTCCAATCAAAACTTACAATGTACTCCATACAACCTTACTGTGTACTCCATACAAAATTTACCATATACTCCATACAAACGTACCATGAACTCCATACAAAACATGCCGTGCATTTATACAAAACATATCATGTACTTCATACATGACTTACATGTATTAAATACAAAACTTACATGTACCTTAGTCTACATACAAAACTCACAAAGTACTCCATACAAAACTTACCATGTACTCCATACAAATACTGATCTCGCCATCACTGTAAAACGCCCCGTAGAAACCAACAATATAGGGCGAATTACATTCGTGCAACACTTTCAGCTCTCGGATAATCTGGTTCCGAACCGCTGGCTTGATTTCCAAGTGGATCAACTGAAACAAAAGGTGAAAGGTTTTAAGTCTTAATGAGCAACAAGACAATTAATGATCATTAAACTAAACGCCTCATCAATGGCGTCATGTATATAATTACTGAGAGGAAGTCTCGTGTCTCCATAATATTTGGGTTTGTAACAACACAACAGGGATTTGAGGAACATGTTGGTTAGAAGAGAAAAACATATTCGTCTGCATTTTCCAGGATCTTTCATTAGGCAAATATGTACGATGTCTGCAGATGTAATATACAAGAGTTAAACGACCCAAACAAGAAGTCAGACGGGAGTTAAGTGGCAGCTGACTGCATCCAGACACACACCTAAATGAACCTAATAGTCATTCCATGTGGCATAGTTAAAAGCCAGCGGAGTGTTTATTATGCTACATGTTTATTATGCTACATGTTTATTATGCTACATGTTTATTATGCTACATGCTTATTATGCTATACGTTTATTATGTTATCTGTTTATTATATTATCTGTTTATGGTGATATCTGGTTAAATTATACTATCAGAAGGAAGGCACAAGAGCCACATCATAGACTTCATAACATTTTATTTTGAGGAATTAGTATTATTAAAGAAATTTATTCACATACATGTTTATGAAATTCCAGAAACAATTTATTTGTCAAAGCGACATAACATAATAATCAGACTACCCAATATCAAATCCCATATGTGGGCTACATTATGTGCTGTGTATATACAGGCAAACCAGATTTCAGCACGGTCCAGCTTGCACACATGCCAACTGTATTGGTTTATCTGTTACTCGTTCGATGCATGTTCGGAGATCCGATGGTGTTACTGGCATAGGAGACAATCCTTAGTTTTGTGCATTTTTTTGTAAGGCATGTGAATTATTACAGATCATCATTTCAAAAGATGTTCTAAGAGTGAATCTCTTGAATATTTTAGCTGTACATGGCCAGGAGATTTAAACTGACAAACAGAAAAGTTTTAATAACTCAATAACTTATTGCAAACACCAGTTAACTGCCTGGAAGTCTCATTCTGTCCAACCTTCAGAACAACAGTAGAAAATTTCACAATTTGGAGAAATTGGGAAAGTAATACATATATATTCATATATTCAACAGGTTTATTTCAGACAGAGGAACAGCCAAATATCTTTTGGAATATTTTATTATTTTACATCATAACTGTATTTATTTCGACTCTGCTAGCTAATAAGTAGGAAATATTCAAGAATAATTAAGTTATGCATGTGAAGACGGGGAGACGAGGAATCCAATAATGACTCGATATAGTAGCTAAGTCTATTGATTCTGTTGCTGTATATTACTTGCTGCCAAGCACTCATACATGAGGGAAACAACAGCCACTACTAGATGTCCTGTGGTTATATAGCAATTACCTGCCAGTGATTCCTGCAGCAATATGCTAGGAAAACAGAAGACTGGGGTCAGATTCCCATTTATTTTCCATTGGGGACACAATGTTCACGTTTGTTAATGCTGTTCACATATTTACATCGAATTATTTTTAATATTCTGAAAATCAACTCTGTTAATATTTGTTCTTTCGTCAACCTGCTGGATAAAAAATTTTCTAATTCTGTAATTTGTTTCCTGGAAATCAACATACAAAACAGCTACGTCATGTCTTCATGCACAAGGGAACCTATGGCTGCAGTCACTGATATGTGCATAAGTTGCCAGCCAGGCATTAGAAATTTGAATCAGACCACAGCTAAGTGTTATAGTTCTCCAATATGACCATATCCATGTTCAAAAATAATTTTTCAGGCAGGAAAAAATTTCCAAAATGGGGTACCATTTCAAAATCGCTACCACTTCATTCATATGACATGAACCTGGAAGTAAATTAGCAATCATATGACACGAACCCGAAAGTACATTAGTGATCATATGACATGAACCCGGAAGTATATTAGCAATCGTATAACATGAACCTGGAAGTGAATGAGCGATCTTATGAAATGAACTTGGAAGTACATTAGCGATCATATGACATGAACCTGGAAATGAATTAGCGATCATATGACATAATAATAATTTTATAAAAATGGCAACTATAACAGTTGAATTATACAATTGGCACATCAGTGATCACATGACATGAACCCGGAAGTACATTAGTGATCAATCATTTATTAATCGATGTTTTATTTTTAGATTATGTGGCAGAATCCTATAATGTGACACCTGGACTGGTAATTAGGGACTCTACTCCGAGGTGGGAGTCTGACATACATTCAGAACATGGAGACCAGGTTCTTAGCCAGAGGGTGTTAACTGTCTGCTTCCAGCTCCCCATAGGGTGCCATGAATGCACCTGCACTGCCAGAATTAATTGACACCGGAAACAAGCTATTTTATAAAAGATATATTTGAAGTTAGAATACTCCACAACACACAATATTTTACTATGGTATATGGACAGACATATCCATAATGTTGTAAAATCAATATTGTGACACCTGGTGTATTTTTCGTGTAATAGTAGTCAATTACATGAGGCATAGCTCAATGTGAATTCTGCTGATCCTGGAAACAACTTTGGTAGCTAGTTCTGCCTGTAACTAGACCCGCGTTGGAAGCAATTATTTCTGCTGCCTACAATAGGTAATCTTGGCTTGATTTATGGCACTAATCACACTGCTGCTGCTGCTGCTGCTGCTGCTGCTGCTGCTGCTATTATATCTATAGCTTCAAGGCCACTAGTGATACAGCAGTATGTATTGCAACAAAATTATGTGATTTGTGAGCAATAGGAAAGCTTGAAATTAAGAATGTTGTTTCTGCTTTATCTCCAGACAGTTTAGTATTTGTACATATTGATCAAGAGAAAATGCAAAAAGAGACCTGTTATCTTTCACCAGGCAGATAACAAAATAACCCTTTCCATCTATCTAGAAAATCAACAAACTAAGGGATGATTTCAAAACAGTGATGTACGACACTACACAAAATTGGATTCTTTGGAGGTGAGTGAGTGAGCTTATTTTTCTAAACTGTATACAAACATACAAATTATACAAATGAAACAAGTACAAATAGATACTTTGCAATACAGGGGTGAGATTTAGCAAGTCTTGGAAGGTAGCCAGTATTTTATTGCTCTTCTTTGGACGTTTTCTATTGCAATAATATGTTTTTTTGTAAGGATACCATACTGCTATTACATAGTCAAGATAAGTTCTTACCATTGTTTTAGACAATGGCAAGAACGTATCTTTGTCAAGAAATTGAAAAGTTCTGCGAATTATTTTTGTCAACTTTGTTGCTTTGTTTACTGCTTGATTAATGTGGTCATCAAAGGATAGCTTTGTGTCTATAATAACCCCTAAGTCATTTTGCTTTTCAATTGTGTCGAGCGGATATATGGAGTTGTTAAGTGTCATAGAATATTAGATTTCTATTTGTGGTATGTATTTTTCTTCCAGTAGTTTTAATTCTGTCTTTAGGATTTCCCATTGTCCATTTTCATTAGTGTCTGAATCCTTAAATTTGGTTTTCCAATCTATTTTTGAAAACTCAATCCTCATTCTATCAAAATCTGCATTTTTGTAATACTTTCTTCTTTTAGTGTAATTATTTAGTTTGATTATACACAGAATTTCAAAAGTTAATATACAGTGATCGCTTCTTCCTAATGGGCTGAGGGTTTCTACATCTCCTATGATGTCTTCATCATTTGATAGAATTAAATCTAAAACATTTGGGTTATTTGAACGTCTGCCTCTGGTTGGGTCTGTCATATGTTGAGACATAAATGCATCTCTTATACATTCTACAAATTAAAAATTAGGTTGTTAGGGTTGTTAGATTTAGTTGTAAAATGTTTCCAATTCATCCCTTAGTTGCAAGTGTCACGCATTGACACAAAGTCATTGTGCAATCATGTTAGTATGTGTAGCCTGTGTGGCATGCAAAGGTCACAGTATGAAGGACGAGGATGTTTTTACAAGTTTTATATAATTCAAGGTTTCAGTTTTTACGTAATGGGTGTTTGGTTAAAATGACATTGGTTTGTGTACATTGATGTTTTGAGACCAGCCAAATTAGCAACATTGATATTAAAGGCAGCAAGAATTGTTGATACGGTAAACTGGTCACCATTTACAAATCTGATCTACATAATTATTTATTTATTGACATTTGATTTACTGAACAGCAGAAGGTAACTTTCTAGATTGTGGAAATAATCCCGGCATATTTATTGATAACAGACCAGGTTGCCATGGCAATACACAGGAATCATGTTACCATACCAACAACCCAACCAGTGGTTTAGATAAATGCATAGTTCCAATTGCACATCTATATAAATCTGCAGTTATCCCAATGTGTTTTCTCAGTGTAATGTGATGGTAATGATTTTATCACAGGATGTTTGGAGATGTATGACTCATAATTATTCTGATAACCACAACCTACTGGCCAATAAATAGTGTTTATTCACATTAGATCTTATACAGAGCTGGGGACAGTAGCAAAAACAAGTGTCTACATCATCAGCTTGGTTTTGCCCTCTCTGTCCGTCTGTCACTGCAGGACAGGTTTCTAGCTCCCAAATATATAACTAAGAGATGATCTCAAACAATGAGGTACAGCGTGTGACCCACGTCACAACAGTTTCATTGGGGATTTAGCAGTTGCTTCACTTAGCACCTTACATTAATGTATTGCTTAGTATTCGATCACAGTTCACCCCTGAATCTATTTTACAGATATGCTGTATCAAAATAAATTTGATTTGATTTAATAAGGGTGCCGACATTGAACGCATCAAGACAATGTTGCATTATGACGGCTGAAAATTAATGCCATGCAATGATCAGAGAATGAAAGACAAGGACACTTTCACTTGTATCTACAGGTGGATGTAATTCAAAGTTTCAAGTAGCGGATAGGGTGAGGGGAGGGGTCTGAAGTGAAATGACACTGCTTTTGTGTAGTACTGTACATCAATTTTTGGAGATTATCCCTAAATGTTCAGCAATTTTCTGCTTCCATTTGTTCAAAACTACCATTAATACACTGGTTCACTGGTGTTATGCCCTTGCCAACATAATTATATTTCCATGTACATTCATTTAACAACCTACTTTGCATTACAATAACAAACTATGTGCTACACTACAGCAATGGTGGTTGGGCTTTGAATGTACACTTTGAGGTCACTCAAGCCGCACAGACTCACAGAATAAACAAATATTCCCGACATGTCTTGTTTCTTGTGCATTTACTACACTTGTACATTGGTAGCATTTCTGCCTTGTAAAAACAATGACACTGCTGCCTGTCTGCTCAACACTGACATGGTACTCAAACGAAGATTGCCTCAGGGG
The DNA here is from genome assembly GCA_033239005.1 of Lamellibrachia satsuma. Classification (NCBI taxonomy): domain Eukaryota; kingdom Metazoa; phylum Annelida; class Polychaeta; order Sabellida; family Siboglinidae; genus Lamellibrachia; species Lamellibrachia satsuma. Next base: position 3,015,911 of record BSQZ01000041.1, on the reverse strand, counting down.
TCCCACTCTTTTTGTATCACATAAAATTCCACGATAAAACGAAAAACCATTTTCAAATTCCATAACTTTGCATGACTTTTAATAAATTCCACAACTTTCAAGATCTAGACAATTTATTCAGAAAATCCATGACTGGCCAGGATTTCCATGACCCGTGTGAACCCTGGGGGTTTCCCTAGATAGAAACAGTAAGAGGACGTAATTCAATAATATCAGATACAATTCATTTAGAAGCATGCAAAATATATGAACAATAAAGGTCAGATCCAGTAAGATATATCTAGTCAATTACTTCTGGTGCTGGGAACACATAAAAAATCACTGTATCAGCAGGGATTCAAGCAATACCGTCACTTTCATCAGAGATGAAACTGATCAAGACAAAATCAAAGTTAATGTGGCAAAATAATTTGTCAAATATTTAGACAATGTGACAAAGAAGAAATCTGCCATACATATTAACAGATGACAACATATGCTCAAACTTGTGATTTTGTAACCTGTCATTAATGATTCTGTCATATTGTTCATACACTATATCCAAGTAACATTCTTTCAATCATAATAACTCACAGCGAAGTGCAAAAGCACATGCCATGTTCGAGACATCACTGACAAACGTGACAGATCTCTCTTACATTGTTACAGGTAAAAGGTGTACGTTTTGTACTTCAGACTTATTTAAATTAAAAATTCCATAAACCAAATTCAGACACAGATTTAGAGGGGAGGACTCACCCAGCCTATACCCCCCAAAAACCTCGGATCATTAAATGTCCAAAGTAAAACAATAATAAGTACTATTGCTGTTTAGAACCAACACCTGCAGAGAACATTGAAAAGAAATTAATGAGAAAAGAGAATTAAAATTGTGAATAGGGAAGGCTTAATATCCAGTGACTTAATTAAAGTTGAATATTTAAAGTGAGTCTCGGATGTGTGAGATGCAAAGAGCAGGCAGTGATGACGTAGCTGACTCCCTACAGGGATCTAAACCAGTATATGGATGGAAAGTGAGCCCCATCCCCTAATATGAAATCCTTGATCAACCCCTAAAACTTGTATTTGTAACACAAAACCATATTCATGTAGCAAACTACAAAATAAATGCTCCATATAAATATAATATGTTAAAACTACTGTTTGTGAATTGCTAAATATCTGTTGTTATTTATCTGACTAGCAACTGTTTACAATTACACATCCATGAATGTATTGCACAGAGCCCGTTAAGAGCAATTAACCAGTTGCTTAGGACTGAAGTGGCTTCTACCCTGCTGACATTGCCATCCATCAGTCACTTAGGACAACTGGACATCTTGACCATCATTGTACCAGCGGTAGTGTTACTATTCTGCCTGGCATATACCCTAGGCTATGTACAGAAGTGTGCCAAATCATGTGTACTTTGTCCCACTTGCTGTGTTTCTGGGAACCAGACAGCTCAGACACACCAAACATTTCCTGGAAATACCTATCATAAAAAATGTGCTTCTCTTATCCATGCAGGATAAACCTTTTACATACAGTGAAATCAAATCAATAGCATTACCTGAAACAAACTGAATAAACAATGAAAATGAAAGCAGCTTACAATGAATGCAGCACAAAGCCATCGAACCCAATGGCTTTATCCAATACATGGGGCGCGATGGCATACTGGTTAGAAGGCCAGACTCTCAATTGAGAGAACCCGGTTTCAAATCCCACTGCGGTCGCTTCGAACCTTTGGCAAGTTTGATCACCCCACGTTGATCACCCCACGTTGCCACCATTTCCCCAGCTGTATAAATGAGCACCTTGTAATACAGATGGTGGTGGAAATGTGAACGAATAGTCTTCGCGCAATTGCAGCGTGGACGAATGCTTCCCAGAGAAGTTGAGATGGCCTTGGAATGAACAGGTCTGACGTGAATAATGTGTGCCACTATGTCCTCCACAATATTCTAACCACAGGCATAATCCCTACATCACAGCGAAGCTCAATTTGGATCAGAATAATGAATTACAACCCACTCGGTTGGGGAAACACGCAAAATAAGAAGAGTGCACAGATAAATAAATTCTCGCACAAATCCAGACAGGGGAACAAAATTACATGGATGCATTTACTGATATCTTTTGTTCTGCCATATAAATAAAAAATTTTCAAAGTATGGATGTCTAGGTGGTTTTATTTATTTAATATACCCACTGTTCACTAAGTGTAGTAGCATTACATATGCTTGTAATGACTTGGATTGTGGCACAATAGTAGTTATTAAAACTAAGACACCTTGATCTATATTTCATGCTTTCACACAGTCAAATTAGTTAGTCTACAAACATATAGAATGTGACACACCTCACAAAACTATTAAAATATGAAAGCAAACTTACAATTACCGGAGCTTGTAAAACCTTCCATAAGCGTAGGTTTAAATAATTGCCTCTCACAAGATCGCACATGAAGTGTGCAGTATCTAATTATGCACAATGACATGCAGGAATAAATGTAAAAATGAGGGTGAACTTTATTGTTTCACCGTTTGTAGCATATATAGCAAGATATAATAAGCATGAGGATAATATATACCAGTATCTACCAGTGTTCACATACCGCCCTTAAAGACACGGAGACAATAGGGTAACTATTCTATTTAAAAATTGACAGTGAAACTACCATCTCAACAGTGTTTCTTATACTTTAACCACAATATTTAGAAATAGACAAACCAATTTTATTGACTTGCATGCCAGACAGCGGATCAGTAATCACTAATGTCTTCTGTCTGCAAACAAGAACGGAAGGGAGTGTGTATGTCCCAGGATCAATTCTTGGCATCAGTATGTGTGGCAATGGGTGTTCTAAATGAAGGGGTCATGGCTCAGTTAGACTTCCTGGTGCATTACAGACGAATCCTGGTCCTTCATGCTGCACCATTACGTATGTGCAATATCATTATTGCGTCAGACCTAATAGCACTGTACACTGCAGCAATTCTTTTAGTGCTGACTGCTATAACGGCAGACGGTTTCCACGTAATCATGTTTGATGTGGGGTTGAGCCAATAATAGTAAAAAAAATAGTGATCAAACACATGACAATAATTTACGAATTTATTGTATACACTGTAACTGCGATACAACAGTTCTACATGTTGTACGATTTAACTGACGCAGCACTGAAACAGAAAATCTAATTTTAATAATTCTGATTGTATTTTCTGACCTACTGTAGTTATAATAAAAATATCAAATGTGAAATCGCTCCAGCAACTTGTTGAATATTCACCTCAAAAGCCTGCACAGTCATTTCAACTGTCTTAAATAGTACAATATCCTGGTTCAGTAATGTTGACAGGTAGTTTACCGAAATATTTATGTAGAAACTTGAACTGATATGAACAGACGAAAAAGCCACAAAACGAAATGACGACCGGGGCCAATAACACGCACAGTTTGTAATTATCATTCGCTGAATTAAATCAGTTAATTGGTGTAATTTTAGGCAATGATCAATCAGACAAGATTGTGATCGGTTAAATGATCAAAAGCATGAATCAACCATTCATCGACATGGGTAAAAAAAATGTATTATTTTTTAACCCATTAGACCCCACAACGGCCGCGGTCAGCCACTCTGTGCAGTACTGGAACGGCCGTCGCCGGCCGCATACAGGACCCTCTATTAAAGAAAATCCTTGTGAATAACTAATGAACTAAACAATAACAAATTTTGCCACACCCTAGCAGATACATTTTGCAACAACAACACCTTGTTACGTGCATGTGTTGCACTTTCGGAAATCTTGATTTTCATCGGTTTCGTTCACGCTATCTCGAAAACCGTCAGAGTTTGATATTTTTTTCAGTAGTGCAAAGCTAACATATATAGCTACATTTTCTTCACTGGGTTGCATATGGCAATAGCACGGGATCATTGTCAAATGTCAGTCGCAACTTTCAAAGTTTTGACAAATTTACTATTTTTGTCTTTGCAAATTGTGATCAAATGTGAACATTTTATTAATATATCCTATGTCTATGTATACTTGCATGTGGAGAAATTACTACTCTTCAAAAGAAACACAACTTGTAATTGTCAATATTGAATATTTTTTTCTACAGATTTTTTAACACAAGGAGGTAAAATCGCTCAAAATTTGCCAGAAATCCTGGGAACAGGGAGCATGTTTTAATAAAATCCTGGGGCCTAATAGGTTAATTAAAAAAAATATAGATGTATATAGATGTTTATATTTATAAACGCTTTCAAATGTGTTCTATTCAAATCGATTTGGGTACTTGCCTTAACAGAGGGTGCATGATTTTTGCTTATATAAAGACATTAGACAATGTCCACAAGGCCTCACCCCCTGTAGTTGCATAATCTGTCTTGGAAAGTAAAGCATACTGTGTGTCTGTAGCAGTGCTAATTATTGTTTGCTGAGAGGGTGGATTAACACCTGTCCAGGGCTCTGTTTACTCTAAGGGTCTCCAACCAGACTGCAAACTGGTACAGTATTAAACAATTATAGCCAAGACTGTCTCACTTGTGTCAACATACTGAACAACTAGCACAAGCTCTAAGTGGACTTTAACTCAGGGCTTCTGATTTGAAAAGAAGGCAACTTTGTGTCTTTACTGCATTCAGAAAGGGAATAGCTCAAACATTACACAATATCATAAAATATTTGACTGTCAGGCTATCTGGTGTCAATCCAGCTACACAAGTGTGTGAACTTTGTGCTTTTGTATTAAAAAAACATACAAAACTGTGCTGATCTCGATGCTTGTAAACAATTATTTGTGTTAAATTCATATAAATCAGCGACTAAAAAAATCAGAAGTAAAATAAAATCATAAATCAATGACTTTTTGGAGTGATTTAAATCATGATTTATATATATATATATATATATATATATATATATGTGTGTGTGTGTGTGTGTGTGTGTATGCGCAATTGTGTATACATTGTTGGTTACCTGGGGTAATTTTGTACCCCAATTATGTTTTATCATTTATGGGAAAAACAAGATAAATTTGCACATTTAGTGAAAACCATCAGTGCCATTTATATCCTGTTTATACAACACAATAGAACCAGTAGAACAAATCAAACAAGTCAGAGAATTACAGACCAGTGAGTTTAACGTCAGTGATTTGTAAATTACTAGAAAGGTTAATTAAAGAACATAATATATATATGGTGGACTTCCTTGTTAGGCATAAATTATTAATTTCATCTCAACGTGGATTTCTAAAAGCAAGGTCATGCTTAACAAATATGTTATTGTTTGGAAGATATCACTAAGTGGATAGACGAGAGATATTATCTACTTAGATTTTCAGAAAGCTTTTGACAAAGCGCCACATCAAAGATTACTACTTAAATTAAAAGCCCATGGCATCAGGGATGGCATAATTGACTGGATAGAAAAATGGCTGACTGACAGAAGACAGCGTGTCGTAGTAGTTGGAGAAGTTTCAAACTGGAAACCAGTTTTGAGTGGGGTACCACAAGGATAAGTATTAGGACATTTATTATTCTTAATATATATAAATGACTTGGACGACAATATAACAAGTAACATGCTGAAATTTGTGGATGACACAAAAGTGTTTAGAAGGGTTAACACTGATGGTGATAAACAACATTTACAAAACGATCTAGACAGATTGGTGAAAATTCTGAGAAGCTACAACACAACGTGACAGTGAGTTTCTGAGTGCTGTACCAGTAATAGAGAATGTACACAATAAAAGAAGGACAGCCCCAGTCAATTAGTTTGGTGAATAGTTTATTATATCTATATTGGTCTTTTATACATTAAAGTAAATGAAATATAGTTTAATATACCAGGAAACAAATAAATGAAAGGATATACAGTGGAGAATAAAAAATATGGAGCTAGGATACAAAATTACCCCAGGTATGCATGTGAAGATTAATCAGAACAACACTAGCCAATGCCTTGAATTTTTACCTGTAGAAATCTGAACACAGCATATCTCGGATGATGCCATGGTGAAGCAAACTGATGCTTTCAGACATTCAATTATTAATTGCAACTCAGTAGATCAGGTGGAAAATCTTACAGAGGATGCAGCATAGTCAACGTCCCTTGAGATACAACGGGGCCAAAGTGTCACTATCAATGCTGGATTCACTCACCATCGTCTTCATGATGTAATCAACTATATTATAAGTTGTAATTGTAACCATTATAATGCCTGAATGCACTGTAATATATATGTAATCAATTACAATCAAGAATTATTTAAATCATACTGTATCTTCACCAAAACTCAGGCCCTAGTCCTAGTTCAGACTGCAATTAAATTATATTAGAGTAATGTTGTTAATAATTATTTTCAAGTATGCAGCTTCACAAGATAATGTAATCATATCAGAACTGTAATCATATTTTGGACAAAGAAGTCATATTGTTCGTGTATGCTGTAAATTGAAATGAAATGTTTGAACTGAAACAGGTACTGCTCACAAGAACAGAAACCAGTTGGTTCTGACTCTGCGTATAGTTACTTTGGTCAAACTAAAATGAGTCTGATTCTGCATACATTTACTGTCTTCCCTGACCCCTAAGTATTCTTAGCACTGTCCATGCATGATATGTAGTGGATTACTGCTGTATCTCCTCCTGCTGTGTCACCATCTAACATTCTCCACTAGTGCTGCTCAATTCAGCAAAATCATTAGCTATTTTTCACTGCCTCCTATTTCACATCCTGCCATCAGTGTTTTCAGTTACTCTCGGTTTGTGGCAGGCCAAATGAATGGAATGCTTGCAACAGTTGTGGTAACTTCTGTGACAACAAACTGTGCTTTCTGAGCCACCCCCACACCACCCCCTCTCCGCATGACATGGGGTCATCCACCCTCACACAACATTCCTGCACATATCAGGTCATTAACTGTCATTTAAAAATAGGGATACAATAATATTGTCAATATCTACAAAGATGACAATCATGTTGTCCTAATCTGATCACAAGAAAACTTTTCTTGAAAGTAGCTCACTAAGTAGGCCAACTCGGCCTTAGGAAACAAACTGTCAAAGTGGTGTCATTTCGATAAGGCCAGGAATGTGTCAACAGAGAGAACAGAAAAACACATAAACCCGTGTAGCGTCACACATAAATCACTGCAACAGTATCTGGGGGTGTTTTATACACCATAATTGTTAGTCCTTGACAGGCTGGCCAATATTTTTAAATATCTGATTTTGACATTATTGGCACATATTGTCTGTCACTGGCCTTTAAAGCCTATCAAGGTTATCATCTTATCAATATCACAGTGTTGAATGGCATTTATTCAAAGTTTAATGATAATCAGATATCACTGTACAATGAAATAATCAGAAATATATGTGTTTGATCATGATAGATTACATTGTTACTCACAATCATTACAAAACATTTACAACAACATTCATGACATAATTATAGATTACGATTACAAACAATTACAACTTGACAATCATAAGCAATCCCCCTAAAGCATGGACACATATTTTTTAGTTTTCTGTTTAACATAACAACTATTTCTACCTACCTTTCTTGCCATTGTGAGCTGTGAAGGCTTGTGAACCACCTGAGTAACGACTCCGCCGTTACCGGCCCCGAGCTCACCGAGCTTCTCAAAGTCATCGCCAACCAGGTCTCCAACTTTCTCCTTCTGCGTGAGGAACTGCTTGAGCCTCTGTTTCTGTTTATCGTCCAAGTCCAATTCATCAAGTTTATGCTGGAGTTCTTCAACATTTGTGTTACTGCAAATTAAAACAGAAAGGTTTCATTAAATGAGCTTCCAACATGGAATTTGCTATTGAAGGTACAAAATCTGGTTCTGTTTTGTAAAATACTTTTATATGGAAAAAATTATAGTACTATCTAACACCCTGACGGCCCCAAATGAACCAAATTCTGTTTATACAATTTGACAGTTATCTGTTCAGCATACAATGTAAACATGATATTCAAGTCGAAAAAAAATCAAATTAAACAGTAAAAAAATTACAGTAAGATATTAGAATATGAAAAACTATGGTTCACTAAAGCAATCTTAGTCTGATTGTTTTTTGTAATAACACATTGTTATTGACCTTGCCATTCAGCACGCAATGTAAACATGATATTTGATATATGATATCAACCTTGCCATTCAGCACGCAATGTAAACATGATACTTGATATATGACATCAACCTTGCCATTTATCACGCAATGTAAACATATTTGATATATGATATCAACCTTGCCATTCAGCATGCAATGTAAACCTGATATTTGATATATGATATCAACCTTGCCATTCAGCACGCAATGTAAACATGATATTTGATATATGATATCAAGCTTGCCATTCAGCACACAATGTAAACCTGATATTTGATATATGATATCAAGCTTGCCATTCAGCACGCAATGTAAACATGATATTTGATATATGATATCAAGCTTTCCATTCAGCACACAATGTAAACATGATATTTGATATATGATATCAACCTTGCCATTCAGCACGCAATGTAAACATGATATTTGAGTTGAAACATTAAAATCAATCACAAATAACTAAAACACGTTTAGGCGGTCAGGACGTGAGAATTTAGTTTATACTTTATACCATGATTTTACGATGAAACCGATCAGATTTTGTACCTTAAATCTAGCAACGTGACATATTTTGTGACTGCATTGCTAATTTCCTGGTAAATCGTAGTCACAAAATATGGTTGCAGTAAATTGATGGCGGCTTGAGTTTTGTGTTATTCGTTAGCTTGATGATCAAATAAATCAGTGGTGAAGTTCTCCTGTGGCAGGTGATGAAATTTTTGCCCAAAATGTATCATGCCAGTGAGGAATTGCATTATATTTCACACATTCAGTGTTATGCCCAATCTCTGATAATGATTGTATAGCTTAATGTGTCTAGCAATAACTGGCACCTATATTTCTGAGCCGTTCCTATAGCATAGGACCTATACGCCACAGCACTGCAAATGCAGACTGTTGTCTTCATTGATTATATGCTCTACCACTGTAGTAATGTACCAGGTTTCCCAGCATGCAATGCATTTTGCTTATTCACAGCAGATAAAAAATGTAGAACATAATTTAAACGTGATGATTATTAACTAATACCATAATATGGCATGTATTTTCCAAAAGTTACTTTTTTTGCAATCCGTAATATATAAAATGTATTTAATACAGCTATACATTACTTATACAAATAATATGCCTGAATTTTTAATATTGCATATTTTCTGTAGTAAACTGTTTAAAAACATATAAACAGATCATATAAACCATATATATATAAAGTCCTTGTCGGCTTCAGCATCAAAACCTTGCATGGTAAACAAAACTGCTCTAACAGCACTGTTTAAAGGTACCTGTATCACTAATGATTGCTGCAGAACTGGTTTTAGTAAACTTGCAGGATTCTCTCTTTCTTTTAAAACTAGCCTTTGAACATGAACGGGCTAATGGTTCCAGTAGATGGGCATGATTTTCGACTACTGAAGTCCTTTTGTGACTGGTTGGCACACATGTCATGAGCAGGCTTTTCTAACAAATTATCTCTTTTGTGACTGGTTTCAGTACATAGCATGTCATAGGCAGGTTTCTCTAGTGTTGGGCCTTTCGTATAGCTGGTCCCCTGTAACATAGGGTTTTTTATGCCATGACATGGGCATGCCAAGCCCATGTATCACATCATGCATGGGGACCAACTACTAAGAATTGGTTGGCAGGGTATTCTGAACAGTGGTCGAGCCCTTTCTAGTTTGCCATAGATGGCAATGTACCTGTAGCTTTCTCATCAAGCATTCTGTCTTAAATGTAATTCAACCAACAAAAATTATCTGACAAGTCACAAGTGAAATACATAATTATTTGCTAAATTACTATAGTCTATACTAAACATATTATTGGATTGCATTTGCCATTTCCTACAATCATAAAACTGGCTCAACGGATTTGTGTATTCTACTGCATTATCAAACATTAAATTACCACTGTCTTTTCTCTTTTCCACAATGTTGTGGTCAGTAACGGAGTCCACATGCATAACAACCCTGACAGTTGACGCCGTGATTATGCCATCACGACGCAAGCTGTCAAGCCAGGCTTTCCTTACTGCTTCCTACTCACTCGTACGGCTCGGTGACAGTTTCTTCCACCGAAGTCGGGGGCAAAGAAAGCCCGGCTTTCTTCTTTTCCTTGTACATCAGTAACACATATAATCAAAGTAGTTACAGTGATATATATATCTCATCGGCGTGCGGCGCCACACCGACCGTACAAAAGAGTCCGTTTATGAAAATCTTCGAACCGATCCACACAGCGCCCTACAAATTTCTCAGTTAACATCCCATAATACGCCAGCAGGGAGTACCTGCATCTTCTGAATATTCATAAGTGGTTGCACAGCAACCAATCGAAAAACGGGAGGAAATCTCGCGTGAAGCTCTACCGGAAGGACATCGGGAATAACGTTGGCTACTTCCTTTTTAGCCAGCGTGAAAGGTGGGATGTTATGAAAGTGTTGTAAACCTGTGATAGATCTGGCTTCATCGGCGAAACGCCACTAAATACATGTTCAATATATTGTCCACATTGAAAAGGAACATTCTGTCTTCCATCGGACTTATTTATGGTGCATTTTAATAATGTTTTATTATAGTGGCAGCTTAACTAAAAATTGTAGTGAAGCGTTCGAAAGCCGGTTCATGATGCATAACTCGTACAGCACACGTATTTACAAATAATTTATTTTGTAGACAGCTAATTTACTTATACGTAATGTAGTCCGTTCCTAAAACTTTTAGTAAGCTTGATCTTAACCCTTGCGTCTTAGCCTGAAAATGCCTGATAACAATAAGTTGTGGTTGTCGCATCACATACACATGCCTGATTTTACAACGGGAAATATTTTGTTTATCCGATTATCATAAAAATGCCAAGCCCATGTATCACATCATGCATGGGGACCAACTACTAAGAATTGGCTAGCAGGTTATTCTGAACAATGGTCGAAACCTTTCTAGTTTGCCATAGTCTAGATGGCAATGTACCTGTAACTTTCTCATCAAGCATTCTGTCTTAAATGTAATTCAACCAACAAAAATTATCTGACAAGTCACAAGTGAAATACATAATTATTTGCTAAATTACTATACTAAACATATTGGATTGCATTTGCCATTTCCTACAATCATAAAACTGGCTCAACGGATTTGTGTATTCTACTGCATTATCAAACATTAAATTACCACTGTCTTTTCTCTTTTCCACAATGTTGTCGTCAGTAATGGAGTCCACATGCATAACAACCCTGACAGTTGACACCGTGATTATGCCATCACGACGCAAGCTGTCAAACCAGGCTTTCCTACTGCTTCCTACTCATTTGTACGGCTCGGTGACAGTTTCTTCCACCGAAGTCGGGAGCAAAGAAAGCCCTGCTTTCTTCTTTTCCTTGTACATCAGTAACACATAATCAAAGTAGTTACAGTGATATATATATATCTCATCGGCGTGCTGCGCCACACCGACCGTACAAAAGAGTCCGTTTATGAAAAATCTTGGAACCGATCCACACAGCGCCCTACAAATTTCTCAGTTAACATCCCATAATATGTCAGCAGGGAGTACCTGCATCTTTGAATATTCATAAGTGGTTGCACAGCAACCAATCGAAAAATGGGAGGAAATCTTGCGTGAAGCTCTACCAGAAGGGCATCGGGAATAACGTTGGCTACTTCCTTTTTAGCCAGCGTTAAAGGTGGGATGTTATGAAAATGTTGTAAACCTGTGACAGATCTGGCTTCATCGGCGAAACGCCACTAAATACATGTTCAATATATTGTCCACATTGAAAAGAAACATTCTGTCTTCCATCGGACTTATTTATGGTGCATTTTAATAATGTTTTATTATAGTGGCAGCTTAACTAAAAATTGTAGTGAAGCGTTCGAAAGCCGGTTCATGATGCATAACTCGTACAGCACACGTATTTACAATTTTATTTTGTAGACAGCTAATTTACTTATACGTAATGTAGTCCGTTCCTAAAACTTTTAGTAAGCTTGATCTTAACCCTTGCGTCTTAGCCTGAAAATGCCTGATAACAGTAAGTGGTGGTTGTCGCATCACATACACATGCCTGATTTTACAACGGGAAATATTTAGCTTATCCGATTATCATAAAATGCTATGATCACTTGGGTACTTGTCTACAATCCACCTCTTTTTGTGTTTGTAACAATGCAATCACGTACAATGCCAATGCTCAAGTGCATAGTAATCTTGAATGTGTAACATTTTGAATGTAAAAAACGGATTTCATCACTCTTTCCGACACTCAATTGTGCAGATGTAAGTGTTGATCTAATTTCGCTCACAAAGTACCATCATCACTCAATCATTTGCACATTCGAGTGTCATAAAAGGTGAAAAAATGCATTTTTTTAATAGTAAATTTAATAATTTACACATTCAATATATTACTGTTGCTGTGCATATTGCAGGGCTTCATATTTGAAAACAACAGGTGAGCGATAAATCACTCGCCTAAATATGCCAAATTAATATAGGCGAGCGATTTGTTAGTTGTTTTGTTTACCGTGTGGTGGTGCCACCATTTTACATTGAGATTCCGTCGTTGTCGCTATGAAATTTTAATTGGTGCTTGTTGGCGCTGACTTTTGTACAAAGAAATAAATATTTACTTTAGTAAAGCCCATACATTCTGATGCAATTGGTGAAACGGTTTTGAATTGCAACATGTCACCGATTGCAGTAGCCTGGGCAAAGCCAGTGGTTGTGCCGTGGTACTGTGCCCGAGCCGTGGCCACGACACGGTACTGGTTTCGTGTGCGACTTCGTTTAGGCGGTTTGAAAATTGCAATTGAAATTCACAAATACGCCACATATAAGAATGACATGTATAGTCATAACTCATAAATGCAGCTTAGTAGGCAACGCCAATATAAACTGGGGTGAAATGGCATGCTTCCACTGCATCACAATGCCAAACGCACAACTTAAACTCAGTGCACAAAAAAATGAATTTGTCATCCGCACATGAAATAGCGAATCAATGTTAAATGGTACCGGAGATGTGCATCATGAATTTATGTGTTCAGTGCGGTTGAAAGACGAAGTGGAACAATTACTAAAAGTATCGTTTTCAGTGTCTGATCAACTTTTACACTCCGTAGCGAAATATTGTTGATCCCTTAACTATTCCACAACTGTACATGTATACGTGTATTTTATCCAGTTCGACATACAACATTATGTGACATTTACACATAATACAAATCAACGTTTGTCCACTCATTTGATCATTTTATAAACCGCGCAGCCAGCTTAGCTTAGATGGCGTTCTTGCAATCTTGGTGCAGCTGGCTACGATCGCCATCGCCAGTGATGGATAATATGTGAACTCCGAATATTGGGGCTCGAACACTGTTATAAAGAGGAGAGACTTTCTTAGTAAATCTAATACTAAAGAAAGTACTTGTCAAGACGAACACTTGCAGGCAGAGAGCGATTTTAACAATTGACACGAGCGATAAAACACACCCTAGATTATTGATTTGTGCGAGCGATAGGGAGCGAGAGCGATCACTCGCCTCAAATATGAAGCCCTGATATTGCATCTTTCTGATGATGAAAATGAGGTGTGACGGTTCTCAAACTCCCATATCCATCCTGTTTTCGGGGCCAACCTCCCAGCAATTTTGAGAGCGCGTCTCCCACCAATCCCACCTATTTTAGGACCGACCTACCACACACCCCTCACTTGAGCAAGTAAATTAGAAGTACTTACAAATATGTTCAATGTGGATGTTAAGCAGTCAATAATTATTGTATAAGTATGAAATATCCAATAAATAATACTAATTCATTAAATATTGTTTCTGTTGAAATAAAGTAGAGTGAAGTTAAGAAGTATACAATGCTACTTACTGTGACATGGTAACTGCACAGCTTTATATTTTCAGGACCACCAAGATGGTTCGTTACTCACTGGATCCCGAAAATGCCACAAAATGTAAGTATGAGCAGTGTAATTTAATTCATGGTAAGAAATACAGATAAAGCTAGGAAACTGGCTGGTGGCCTACAGCGAAAGCTGACCATCTCCCTAAACAAAACATTGTATCACTGCATTATTTTGTAGCATCCGAATCTGGGTTTACACTACAGCAATATAATAATATATAAAATACTTTTATTGCGCTAAAATCCTTAGAGAGCCAAGCTCGGCAGCACACCGAAACAAGTGTGTAACACTAACACAGACTTAACACTAACAGGGAGTGAGTTCCACAGTCAGTGCAGCAAGTGAAGTAGCTCGTTTGTCTTAACGCTGGGAACAAATAGTAGATTAGAAATAGATGAAGCTGTCTGGCAGGAGTAAGCCGTGAATGTAAATATGCTGGTTGCTTGGATGAAAGTGGTAATTGTACAGATATTAAAAATAATGCAATATCAGACATGTATTCTTCATGCAATTTGAATGAATCCACTGTTAGATAGAATAATCCAAATTGACATTGTACGCTTACTCAGGTCAGACTGCATGACATATTCAAAGATCTTTTGTTTTCAAACTATAAAAAAAAAATTTTATTTGGCTGCATCCAACTATGTGTTATATTTACTGTAAGCCGTTGTTTGTTGCAGCTGCAAAGGCCCGTGGCTCACACCTGAGAGTTCATTTTAAGGTTGGTAGCATGTCATAATCATGCATGTTGTTAGTATAATACATCTTATAAATTGTTTGGTTGCTAATGTTGTGGTCAGTTTGTAAATTTGATGTCTTTGTAGCAAAATGTGAAAATGTTGTGAAGTGTTGTAGCAAAATTACAGTGTTATATATTGCAATATTTGAATACTCCAGTGCCGTTGTATCAATAATAAATAAACTTCCTAGATGCTTGTTTGTTGAGAGTTCAACGAGGCTATGTTTGTATTGACAGAACACGCTTCAATACTGCAATATGTGAATACTCCAGTGTCATGGTATCAGTAATAAATAAAACTTCCTGGATGCTTGTTTGTTGGGAGTTCGACGAGGCTACGTTTGTGTTGACAGAACACGCGCGAGACGGCTCATAACATCAGGAACATGCATCTGCGCCGTGCGGTCAGCTACCTGAAGAACGTGACAGCAGAGAAGGAGTGTGTGCCATTTAGACGTTACAACGGCGGTGTCGGTCGATGTGCACAGGTCAGAGTCATTTAGTCTACAGTGGCTGCGTGCATGCATGTCCTTATAAACTGTAGATTTAGACTGCCACAAGTAATACATTTGTAAACCATCTAATTTCAAAGTGGGGTTAGATAAACCCATTCTGACAAGTGAATTGAAGATCATACTGAGACTATTTTGTTAATGTGCTTTAGGCCAAGCACTGGGGTACGACGCAGGGTCGCTGGCCCAAGAAGAGTGCCGAGTTCCTCCTGCAGCTGCTGAAGAACGCAGAGAGCAATGCTGAGTTCAAGGTAAGCAGGTCTTTCACCCTATCTCGTTACCCACATGTGGGTGCAGTTTTATTTTCAGACTTGGTCGCGTCACGTTACAACTTGCTTGTTGTTGTAATACTATATGTATGCTGCATTTAACAAACGATACCATAAATGTTGATCGTGAGAAAATCCAACTTACTACATATTTATTGTAACTCTGCAATAAGCAGATTCCATAGCCTCTAACATGGTTCTCAACCGAAACAGTTGATGGGCGGTATATGCTGCAAGGCCTGTGCCAAGTATGTTGAATGGTGGCACCAGATGGTTAGAACAAAGCACATTACCTGCCGAAATTAGTTTTTATAGATATATCTAGGCTGATGGTTGTGAACTTTGTTCGTCCCACATTGCCTGTCTTTCTGAAGAGACTTGAAGCTGTTTGTCTATGTCAGGAAGTAAAAGATCCCACAGTGGGTAAATGTAACCTGCTGTGGTCTCGACCATGTGAGTCACAACAGTAGCATCAGTGATGGGATTCGGTCAATACTGCTAATACCTCACATGAGGAAAAAATTTAATGACAGCTTGACTGAATTATTCTGTATTTTCTGTTGGTGCTGTGAAGCGATTTATGACAGGCCATTTGTTTGTCAGGGTCTCGACACGGACCACCTGGTCATTGAGCACATCCAGGTAAACAGGGCGCCCAAGATGAGGCGACGAACGTACAGGGCTCATGGAAGGATTAATCGTAAGTCAAAGTTCCTTATTCTTTTTGATAACATGAAGTTGTGGAGGAGCATGCTATTTCTTTGTAAACATGGTTGTTTTTCAGATGCAGATAATAGTATTTGTTGGTTTTAGTGAAAAGATCACAACATTTTTTTCATGAATTGCTCTGCTTTCAAACCCATCTTTCACATAAATTTCCTCCAGCAGATTTACAGTAATATTACTTTTATGTGGTTATGATCGAGTTTTGTAGCTAAATGAACTAGTAATAAGTTTCAAGATTTGTTTTAAACAATGATTTGGCAAAGCTGAAGAAATAAATGATAACCTGTTATACAGAACCGATTCTGGTCAGGGAAAATCTGCATTTTTGAATAATTCTGTCATTTGGTATTTTCGTGGTATCTGTTATAGGCTACTATTTTTTTCCTGTTTAAGCAAATTTTAAAAGTCAAGGCAGCTGCACTTTGTGTGCAAACATACGATTCAGTTTTTATTTTCAAGAAAATCAATGTGGAATATGCTCCCTGTCATTTGTCGCCGGATCCTGTCTTCGTACACCAGGAATCCTTCCCTCACTGACATGGGCATATCCTACCTACTAACAACTAGACATTCAAACCTGTGCGCAACAGAAATATTGTCTGCATATGCACTCTTTTTACTGTTTATAAGATTTTTTCAGGGAGCAAAAATTCACAAAAGGGGGTACGGTACCTACCTTCTCAAAATCACTTTTTGCTTAACATGAACCCAGAAGTAAATTAATTATATGTCCCAAACTGTGACATTAAACATGGGGTCGTAATGTTATGTCAATTTCATTATATCAATTACAAATGCCAATAAACAATTGTAATTATCAATACCCAATGCCCCAAAATGCCTTATATTTTAGAGCAGTTATTAATTTTGCATATGGTACATATTGGCAAAGAAATATGATATGCAACATATTACATTTTATTGATTATTTGTAGGTAATAATTTTAGTTAAATAGTTACATGATATAATTGAAAAATTGGTCAGCTGTGTTTCAGCCTACATGAGCAGTCCGTGTCACGTGGAGGTGATCCTGGCCGAGAAGGAGGAGGCGGTCGCCAAGCCCATCGTCGAGGAGGAGAGGAAGAAGAAGGTCTCGCAGAAGAAGCTCAAGAAACAGAAGATGATGATGAGGGACTGAGAAAGACACTTGGCAGACATTCATGTGTGAAACTTTCAAATTAAAGTCTCCATCCGTCTTCTCCTGCATTGTGTGGTTGTTAGATAAATACAAATATTCTGTTGATTTGAAGCTCACAGTTCATAATTTTTACAATAGGGGTCTGCAGTCTTGATCCTCAATGACAACACTTGAAATATTAACTTTGTTAGGGATGATCTCAAAATATGCTATTTCGTGTTTGCTACATGATCTCAGCTGTAATACAAAACTGCCTGCAAGTGCTTGAAGTTGCCATAAAAGATTCATTGATGTACAGCACTAAATAGAACAGCTGCTAACTGCATTTCAGACAAATGTTGTGTAGTGTCTTACATCAATGTTTTGACATCATCCCTTCAGTTCATTATTTTACATATAGCAAGATTGGTATTGGCACATTTCATGAAATTATAGGGTAGGTGTGCATTTGCGTATCAACTACAATCTTTCAACCCACTACACTACAGATTAATAATATAATTATTGAAGGATTCCAGTTTTCAAGCCTGCCATGTTGTGCCAACAGAGCTATGTTGGTCCTACGTCAATGCGACCTGAACATTCTGTATGCCCTCTTGCGAAAATATACCATAGTATTCCATTGTAAAATACCATAGTGTTTTGAAACAGGTAAACCATGGTATACCATGCAATTACCATACACGCTATATGAAAAAGCTTCACAAGTCCACTCCAAAAGGGAACTTGCATATTCTACTCATCCCATATCTACACGTTTATGCAATCAGTGCACCTTGCACAATTATCCACCGCCTGCTATACAACTTATTTGTATGTCACAATTCACAAACATTCCGCTATGATAGTGTTGCTGTATGTGACATGCAACTTATTGTCCCACTGACAGCTATAGCCAACCCTGGCCTGTTTTATTGTATTATACATTTGATGGCAACGTTGCAGCCCGTAATGTATAGTGCATATGTGAATCGGTAAAAGCTGCCACACATGAACTTATCACTGCGCTGCATGAGAGTCACACAGGACGTAATAGTAGCAAAAGAGTATCTAACAGAGGCACCCAATTCTGAAGAGAAAAAATTTTGAACAAATAGATGCAGAAGATTCAGTGCTTAGGAGATTTTGAAAAAAACAATACCTGGCAATGCTTCCCCATCTGTTTACGAAGGTATTCTGATATATTCATCATATAAGAAACCAACAACACCATCAAACCAAGTGATGCAAATTAGACTGGATCCTCTGGAAATCGCATGAAAGCACTTGCTGTATTTGTGTAATGTGGAATTACTCAATAATTTCATTGCATAGAAAGGTGATTTTTCAAAACCTACCCGTAGAGTCAGCTTGAGGAGAATTACTACAAAACTATACAACATAATTATTGTTGCTGAACGGAATCTAGCCGCTTGTTTTTCCTTTTTGTTGTAACCAAAAATATTTTAGACAAGCAAGGTCCACTGTGAGTGTGACATGATCTTGCACTGAGACATATCGTTGAGGGAATCAAACCAAATGAATGCTTCTGGCAGTAATATTTATAGACTTCCCCAAAGCATTCGACTCCATCTACCGTGCTATATATATTAATGTATAAACTATACAGGGGGCCTACATGTTTTAATGTGTAGTTTACATGTAGGAACGACCGAAGCATCATTCAGAAGCTGCTAACGAGTAATTCGTCAGCATGACTGTCCCATTATCATGAATATGATGGCCTGCACAACTCTACAGTGGTGGTGTGGGATGTTCGACACGAACACAAAAAAAAACTGTTGGTGGCATGGCTTTGCAAAAACATAAATTTGTCAAACATGCTATATATTTAAATGTTATTAAATATTCATGTTGTATGTATTTGGTTTATATTTTATATATACAATATGTACGTGCGTGCGTGCGCGTATATAAATGTTGATAAATAAACGTTCTGGCAACTGGTGTCATTTTTAGAAACTGGACACCCCTTTTTCATACACAAAATCAGTTCAGGATGCAGTTTTAAAATTTAGTTTGCCGCCACTTTATATCGTAATGTGCTGCCATCTTCTGAAACCGATTGCAACTAA
Organism: Lamellibrachia satsuma; assembly: GCA_033239005.1. Taxonomy (NCBI): domain Eukaryota; kingdom Metazoa; phylum Annelida; class Polychaeta; order Sabellida; family Siboglinidae; genus Lamellibrachia; species Lamellibrachia satsuma. Next base: position 2,996,420 of record BSQZ01000041.1, on the reverse strand, counting down.
AGTCGTCGTTCTGGTTTTCCCAATAGATGTCGCGACGGTAGTTTGAACCGGAAGTATTATTTCCTTTTCGAAAACCTGTACAGAAGAGAGAAAATTTATAACTCAAATGCATTATAGTAATACAGAATTAATTGTACACTCAATATTTAAAACTAAGAACCTTGAATGATGTAAATAATCCCCATTTAAACAAATAAACCAGCTGCCATCCAGCCGTTTTGCATCACCTTAAATATCTGTGGTAATTCTGTCGGCTGGGAGTGGTGGCGTGCTCCTGTAATCTAGCTACTTGGAGGCGTAGGTTGGTGGACGGTTTGAGGTCGGGGGTCCTGCCGGGCGTTGTTCTATGTCGATCGGGTGTCCGCGCTAAGCTCGGCATCAATATGGTCTCATTGGGGGAGCCCGACGTCACCAGGTTGTCTAAGGAGGGACGAACCGGCCCAGGGCGGAAACGCAGCAGGCAAAAGTCTCCGTGTTGGGCAGTAGCCGGATCGCGCCCGTGAATAGGCAACGTTCAGTAGCCCGACCAATACAGTCGAACCCATTCCTTTTAAACCTTCTTTTCATTTTCCATCACCGGCTCCATTTTTTACAGTACTCTATTTTTTTATTTCTTTGGAATTTCATTTTTACATTATCAAACTTATATTCCTCTTTTGTATTTTTTTTCCTTTTATTTCGTATTCCATCTCCTTTTTTATAGTATTCAGGCTTAGTGTTTATGTTTTTAGTTTAATAATGTTTTTTTATTTATTTCAGAGAAGTCCAGATATACAATAAACATCAAATGGAAAGTCAAAATGTAAATATTTAATGTTCACACATCAGTAGCCCGACTAATACAGTCGAACCCAAACGTTTCGTATTTTAAACAATCTTTTCATTATTTATACATTTGTATACACATTATACATTTATTTAAGACATCAGTCCAGATATGTAATATGCATCATATACAAGTAAAAACGATAAATAGTGATACACATTTTGCATTTGTATGATGTCTTTTATTTCTTAGTCCACCACCGTCTTCATATTTTACAGTACTCAGCCTAAGTTTTTATGTTTTTAATAATGATGGTGAAACAAATTATACGTCGATTTTGAGACAACTGGCCAGATATATTATATACAGTGTAAATCAAATACAATCAAAATGTAAATGTATACACGTCATGCATTTATTTTCAGACTTTCTAGTTTTCATATACCATGTTACTCCATTTTACTGAGGGCAATTAAGCAATGTTATAATGGCTAAATGCCCTCAGTGATAATATATGTCCAATATATTCCCATTAAAAAACAGTCCAGAAAGCTAAATACAGGAAGGACTGCATAACTTTGTATACAAAACGCAAACACAAATGTAAGCAAAAAATCGGCAAGTTGGCAATTCCATGGAAGTAGACAGTATATGTTACTAATTATTTCAGCAGGTATCTGATGCCAATTAATCTTTCTTTATCCTTGAAAATATGTATGAAGCCCATAACATGACACCGTCGGCAATCCTAGCGTATTTCTCGCAGTTTCCGCCTAACTATTTACTCTGGTGTATGTTGCTTTTCCGCTTATCTACGCACCGTAGCGTTTCTAGCGGTTTCCGCTGATCTACATACTGTAGCGTTTTCTCCACTACGGTTACTAACCATGAAAGTAAAATATAGGCGAAACAGTACCTCCACATTGACGCAAGCATCCCTGAGATTTTTCTTGATCAACATATGATACATCGTCGCCTCTGGTGACAATAAGGCGCTAGCAATGTTAAAGTACAGGTAAGTGTAATACGCGCACGCACGCACGCACGCACGCACGCACGCACGCACGCACGCACGCACGCACGCACGGACGCACACACGCACGGACGCACACACGCACGCACGCAGACGTATAAAATAAGGCACGTATAACATAAGGTTTCATCGCCGTCGCACTAGCACTAGCATAAAGACGTTTGCGAGGAGACATGATAGAAGTTTTAAAAATTATGCGCAAATTATATGACTAGGATCCGCACCTAAACTCTTAAAATGGGAGGAAGCATATATGAGGACAGAAAATTTTATTTTTTACCCAAAGAGTTATTACGCACAATTGTTCGCAATGTGATGCGTGTTTTCTTCGATTGTTCCAAGTTACGTGCACAGTCCACTGATTCGTTCGATATTATGTGCCAGAGGGCGCTACCTACATACAGACGACTGGGGACGTAACTTAGAAAACAGGCATAGCGTTGCGAATAACTGAAACATCGAATGGTAGTTAAATTGTTTGTAGAAAGGGTAATAGTAGATTGAATGAAAAAATATTAGTGTTCAAATTATTGTTATTATAATTAGTGTTATCATTATTATTATCAGCATCATCATAATTACCATTACTATACAACAGTGAGTGCAATTTCGAATAAAGGCCATAAAAGCATCATTAAATATATAAATAATAATGTCGGTGATGTATATTCATATACTTTTATTGATACACGACGAAACATGTGTAGCTATCTGTCAATGAAAATATATGGAAAGGAATGTTGCTGTATGTTGTGAAGACATACGAGGGAAACATTACAACATGAATATAAACCATACGTCATTCCATAAAATATGTTTCCTGTACTTTGACGAAATAGGCCGTAGAACAGCTAAACACAGGAAACGAAGATATATGTAGTATATTATACTATTTAAAGTGAATACGTTTAGCGATGTTAGCGAGAGGAATACCACATGAGTTATTTTGTTGCAAATGAGAATCCTGAGACTTGGATGGAAACCGTCGTCTAGATATTGGTGATACTAGGCTAGCTAAGTGATGTCAGGATATTCGGCAGGTGTAGGCCTGGTGGGATTAGCCAAGTGATATTAGGATAATCAATAGGTGTAGGCCTGGTGGAGCTAGCCAAGTGATGTCAGGCTATTCGACAGGTGTAGGCCTGGTGGGGTTAGCCAAGAGTTGTTAGGATACTCGACAGGTGTAGGCCTGATGGGGCTAGCCAAGTGATATTAAGATATTCGGCAGGTGTCGGCATGGTGGGGCTAACCAAGTTATATTAGGATAATCGACAGGTGTAGGCCTGATGGGGCTAGCCAAGTGATGTCAGGATATTCGGCAGATGTAGGCCTGGTGGGGTTAGCCAAGAGTTGGTAGGATATTCGGGAGGTGTAAGCCTTGTGGGATTAGCCAAGTGATGTCAGGATATTCGGCAGGTGTTGGCCTGGTGGGGTTAGCCAAGTGATATTAGGATATTTGGCAGGTGTAAGTCTCGTGCGGCTAGCCGTGGCGGCCGCCAACACGTTCTGGGGCCTTTACTTCTATCCGCCACAGAAGGTAAGTATCAAATAGGGATCGTCACGACAAGCAAGACATGTTGTTATCATTCAATGTTGCTATGGCGACCTAGTCCACAAACATCGCAAATGCCCCCCCACCACCAGGGGGGTGCACTCAATACATTGTCAGTTTACCATCAATGAGACCAATTCTACGTAATATTGGTATATGTGTTCGCTGAACAATGCACGTTGACGGAACCTGACGCACACAACACATTTATACATATTTTGCTATCTTATAACGCGTTTCTGCGAGAGGCACACGTAATTGCACACAATAATGAATTATTCTACAAGATACATGTGCATATTTTACTATGCATACTTTGCGCGTTATATGGTATATATTTTGATTTAATCCATCAACTTGAAAATAGTATAATTTTGCCAAACCTGTGGAATGTGACTTTTGTCCATTGAAAATTACGTATATTTCAATCCACTCAATTTAAACAGGGTGTCTTTTTGACAGACGTCTAAAACTTGTATGGGTGGGGGAGGGGGGTAAGTTAGACAAATGCTCAATTATGCTGGCAACATATTGTGCCTCTCCCCTCAGCCGTCAACTTCACTGGATATACAACGGGGCATTGCAATACATGCAATGCCCCGTAGAACAGTCCTTTACTTAATCAATGAAAACAATCGTTTTACATTTCCTTTTAGCCACGCCCTGTGCGCTCGTGATTGGTTAACACAGCAAGGAGCACGCCTGAAGTTGTATATTTCCTTTAAGCCACGCCCAGTGCGCTCGTGACTGGTTAACACAGCAAGGAACACGTCTGAAGTTGTACATTTCCTCTAAGCAACGCCCAGTGCGCTCGTGATTGGTTAACACAGCAAGGACCTCGCCTGAAGTTGTACATTTCCTCTAAGCCACGCCATGTGCGCTCGTGATTGGTTAACACAGCAAGGAGCTCGCCTGAAGTTGTACATTTCCTTTGAGCCATGCCCTGTGCGCTCGTGATTGGTTAACACAGCAAGGAGCTCGTCTGAAGTTGTATATTTCCTTAAACCACGCCCAGTGCGCTCGTGACTGGTTAACACAGTAAGGAGCTCGTCTGAAGTTGTATATTTCCTTTAAGCCACGCCCTGTGCGCTCGTGACTGGTTAACACAGCAAGGAGCACGTCTGAAGTTGTATATTTCCTTTAAGCCACGCCCTGTGCGCTCGTGCCTTCGTGAACAACTGTCCGGTGAGCAACTGTCCGTGATTTAAAGTTTTACTCCGGGGTGAGTATTCTATAATATAGCATATCCACCCCTTGGTATGAGGCGTATCATTATTCTACGCAGCGTTCCCACACAAACCGGAAAATAATTGTCAATGACAGTTCCATGAAGTTTCCTGAAATGTATAAACCCTTTCACCAGAATTCTAAACACCCTTTGTATACAAACATACAGTTGTTCTTGCTAATTGTGAAGGGATGATCCTATTGAAAGTGCCATTTCATAAGCCCTTGCAAATGGCAGTTTACTTTATTTGGTTCATTCTTTTGAAGCCACTACATAACAACCAAATTTTACGTGGCGTCACATAGCATTTAGTAAAGGAACCGATTTGCAATTGACTTCATAAACGACCATTCACTCTCACAGCTCGGACGATAAATAAAAGGAACAAATAATCCACTGATATTTTATAAAAAGGCCTGCAGCGTGAATACGTTGAAAAAAAAATTTACAAAAATCTCTAAAGGGGCAAATATGGACAAATAAATAGATAGGCCAACATATTCACTGTCGACTTGTCATCTGGCAATCATGTTCTATCTTAGTCATATCTACGGTGATGAAGCCACACCCTACAACTAAATGACCTGTGACCCGAAAACAGTGTTAACCGTCTCATCATTCAACCACACACCCTTGAATTGTTACAGCAGGAGAGGGTGATCCACCGCACACCCTTGAATTGTTACAGCAGGAGAGGGTGATCCACCGCACACCCTCGAATTGTTACAGCAGGAGAGGGTGATCCATCGCACACCCTCGAATTGGTACAGCAGGAGAGGGTGATCCATCGCACACCCTCGAATTGGTACAGCATGAGAGGGTGATCCACCGCACACCCTCGAATTGTTACAGCAGGAGAGGGTGATCCACCGAAAGCCCTTGAATTGTTACAGCAGGAGAGGGTGATCCATCGCACACCCTTGAATTGTTACAGCAGGAGAGGGTGATCCACCGAAAACCCTTGAATTGTTACAGCAGGAGAGGGTGATCCAACACACACCCTTGAATTGTTACAGCAGGAGAGGGTGATCCACCGCACACCCTTGAATTGTTACAGAAGGAGAGGGTGATCCACCGCACTCCGATCCGACAGACTAGGATCGACTTTGGAGAAACGGACGAGGAGGTACGAATCAGTCCGCTACACCGTCCGCTTCTCCATAAACTGCGTTTTGAATTTCGCCGGATCGGATGGTTCCTCCGCCTCTGGGGCCCATTGCCGTAACGGCCGCGTTGTCAGTGGGTGAGTGTAAATGTTTGTCTTGTTACGTGACACAAACAATGACTGAGTTTAACAACACGTTTAATTGCCGGGCTCGTCTCGTGCCAGTCCTGCACGGTCCGGTGGTAAACATAATATATCCAGAGCTGCACCCTAGCGGATAAGTATGACTTAACATTCGTTACATCCTCCCTCCTTTGTAAAGTAACATGCTATCTTACCATGTATGCATCTTTAAACATTATAGCGAAACAATAATAATAATATTATGTTAAATGTTCGTGTATGACAATTAACAAGTCTCTTAATTAAATGTCTGTTCATTCAGCATATCTGGCAGGGGTCTAAATTAACCTACCACTGCGTGACATTACTGGTTTTAAGACAGTGTTCGATTGTTCATTTCTTGGCAGTGTTTCTATAGTCTCTCCGGAGATCGCTGGCAGCGTCGTATCGACTGTTGCTGGCACAGTTGTTGGCACTTTAAGCAAGTGTCGACGATTTCTCCGGTATTCAGTTCCTTCCTCGGATCGCACATAGTAGGAACGAGGTTCATTTGCCAGCTGTGTGATGGTAGCAGACTTACCATAGCCTTTTGGCGTTTGCATGCGGACGTTGTCACCTGTGTGCAGCAACGGTAGTGGCTTAGCCGACTTGTCCGCATATTTCTTTTGTTGCAGCCTTTTCTCAGACAACTGATGTTGCACTGTCTGTTGGTTGAGAAGAACTTGTGGTTTTAACAGTGTCTGTGTTGTAGGCAATGTTGTCCTTGTGCGGCGTGATATGTTGCGTTGTGCAGGAGATCCTAAGACTGCGTCACGTGGAGTGTTTCGCCAATTGAGCAGATTCAAATGCGCATCTGTGCCATCTCTGTATGATTTCTCTAGGAGCTTCTTTGCTGTCTGCACTGCTTTCTCAGCTAGGCCATTGCTGCTGTGAAAGTGTGGACTGCTCATTACATGGTTGAATGACCAGTCTCTTGCGAACTGTTTGAATTCTCGTGATTTATACTGAGATCCGCTGTCAGAAATTACCATCAAAGGTATTCCAAATCGCGAGAAGTGTGTTTTCATCTTTTTGATGATTGTCGATGTCGACGTGTCTCTCAGCAGATCTATTTCGTACCAACCTGAATACGAATCGACGGTTATGAGGTACATGCAGTTGTGCCACTCGAACAAATCAGTCCCCACAATTGCCCACGGCTGATTTGGTACTGGGTATGACATGAGAGGCTCTTTCTGCTGGTGGTATGTCATGCTTTGACACGTTTCGCAAGCAGTAATTGCCTTTTCAATGTAACTGTTCATGTTTGGCCAAAACATCACATCTCTCGCTCTTCGTTTTGTTGCATCGATACCGATGTGTCCCTTGTGCGCGAGGTTAACATACTCGTTTCTCTGAGCTGATGGGACAACAATTTTGTGTCCCTTGAGTATCACTCCATCTTCTGACGTCATCTCATCTCTGAATGGAAAGTATGGCTTCAATTCAGGATGAATGTGTTTGCTCTGAGTTGGCCAGCTTGACTGTGTTGCTCGATATACTCTCTGGAGTGAATTGTCGGCTGCAGTAGCTTGTTTTAGCTCGTCTAGCTTGTTGCTAGTTATCGGCAGTAGTGACAAAACCTCATAATCTGTCACTTCCTCATTCTCCTGTTATTCTGTATGTAGATACGCCCTCGATAGCGCATCAGCTAGCACAAGGTCTTTGCCTTTTCTATATACGAGATGAATGTCATGACTCTGTAATCTCATCAGCATTCGTTGTAGTCTTGCTGGTGCTGCTGATAACGGCTTCTTTGTGATTGATATGAGAGGCTGGTGGTCTGTCTCGACTGTCACTTGTTTTGCACAAATGTAGTTTTTGAATTTTGTGCACGCAAAGACTACGGTTAACAGCTCTTTCTCTATCTGCGCTTATCTTGTTTCCGTCTCAGTCAACGCTCTTGACGCGTAGGCGACTGGTCTGCCATTTTGTAGACAGGCAGCCCCTAATCCATGCTGTGAAGCATCACATGTCAGAGTGACATCCTTGTTGACATCGAAATACGCAAGAATAGTTGCGTGTGCTATACTTTGTTTCACATCGTCATAAGCTTTCTGCTGTGGAACATCCCATACCCACTCATTGTCTTTGTGCAGAAGCTCGTTGAGAGCAGCAGCTTTCTCACTGAGATCAGGGACAAACTTTGATAGGTATTTAACCATTCCCATGAATCGTAGCAAGCCTGTTGTGTTTTCTGGTTCTGGCATTTCTGTGATCGCCTGCACTTTTCTCGGATCTGGTTTGAGTCCATCCTTAGATAGTACATGTCCAATGTACGGGATTTCTTGCAGTTTGTACTTGCATTTTCGCGGTGCTAGCTTCAAATTGATCTCGCGCAGCCGTTTTAGCACTTTCTCAAGATTAGTGCCGTGTTCCATTTCAGATGCTCCACTCACTAGTATGTCATCCATGATCACTGCACAGGGGTATCCAGCTAACAAATGTTCAATTCCTCGCTGATACACTTCCGATGCTGAACTTATCCCCATTGGCATGCGCAAATAGCGAAATCTTCCGAATGGCGTTCCAAAGGTTGTCAGGTATGATGAATCGTTCTCCAGTGGGATGTGGTAGAATGCTTGCTTTGCATCCATGACTGTGAAATACTTTGCATTCGGAATGTTCTCGACTACCTCTTCGATCGTTCGCATCGAGTAGTGTGGCGCTTGATTGCTCGATTTACATCTCCTGGATCCATGCAAATGCGAATGTCATTTGTATCTTTCTTCTTTACCACTACCAATGCCGACACACAATCGGTTGGTTCGTTCACTGGTGTGATTATACCTTTCTCGATCATCACTTCCAGCTCACTCTTCAGTTTCTGTTTCAAAGCTACTGGCACTGACCTCACAGGCCGTATGACTGGTGTAATGCTCGGATCGATTGTTATTTTGTATTTGACTGGCAACTTTCCAAGTGTGTTGTCAAATAGGTCGCTGTATTCTTGTAGAATACCTGGTGGCAGTTCGTGTTCTGCTATCTGTTCAGCATGTGAAAGTTCATGCACATCAGCGCTTAGAGTGATTAGTTCTAGCCTGATACTGTATTTCAGTCCAAGTAGTGTTGTTACTTTCTTGTCGACTACATGAAAGTCTATGACATACTCTTGTTTTCCCTGATGACATAGTAGTCTTGCTACTCCAACAGATTTCAGTGCATTTCCACCAAACCCCACCAGTGTTATTCTTCTCGATGTGTCTAAACGATTGTTACTATGCAGCTGATTGAGTCGTCGAAGACTCATCACGTTACATTTTGCTCCATTGTCTACTTTGACATCTATCTTCGCATTGTTTATACACAATGTTGTGTGTATGTCTCCTTTTGTCAAACCATCTACTGTCTCGATAGTGAACGTTTCTTCGTTTACTACTGCAACATTTTTCTTGAAATGTCGATTTAGTGGTTCTGTTTTCGGTTTCGACCTACACACAGATGAAATGGTTCCACCTTCGGCAGTTTAACAAGATTTAACAAGATTTGCCATCCAAGCCAAAGGCCCAGATGGCATGTGGACAAGGAAGTCATTGGCTTATCGAGAGTCCAACAATGTTCACCTACTTATAACCCGCCCTCCTGATATATGTGTCAACCTTGTTTTTAAACATATTCACGCTGCTAGCAGTTACACAATCTGTAGACAATTTGTTCCATTCATTTATTGTCCTCTGTGAGAACGAGTGCTTCCTGATGTCCAATCTACATTGATCCTTTACTAATTTTACCTCATGTCCTCTAGTTCTGCTATCCTTCTTGAGTGAGAAAAACATATTTCTATCAATATTTTCATACCCATTCAATATCTTAAAAACTTCAATCTGATCTCCTCTTAACCTCCTTGTCTCTAGAGTTGTTAAACCACATTCTTTCAGGCGTTCTTCATAACTAAGGTTTCTAAGTTCTGGAATCATTTTAGTTGCTCTCGTTTGCATGCGTTCAAGCGTATCTGTATACTTCTTACGATATGGTCTCCATGCTTGTATACAGTATTCTAAATGCGGTCTAACTATTGCTTTATAAAGAGGTACAATTAACTTTTTTCCCTTGTATGTTATGTTTCTTCTAATCAATCCAAGCATTTTATTACCCTTTGAAGCTGTTGTTGTGACATTGTTTTTGATAAGCGCGACACTGCTCCCTGGCCTTGCCATGACAATGTCCACATTTGTCACACTTTTGTTTTGAATGTGTTGTTGATTGCCGATTCTGCCATTTCTTCTCTGCAAACCGATGCTGCTTCACTGTATCCACCTCCACTTTTGGTGGTTGCATTGCTTTTGCATCCTGTTCAGATAGCTCGTGTATCTGACAAATCTGCATTGTTTTCGCTAGTGTGAGGTCACTCTCCCTCAAAAGAAGTCTCCTCACTCCATCGTTGATAATGCCCGTCACAATCCTGTCTCTGATCAAACTGTCTGCCAGTTCTCCGTATTGACAGCTGATTGATCTTATCTTTAGATCGCTCAAAAACGTCTGAATTGACTCGCCTGGTTGTTGTACACGACAGTTGAACCTGTGTCGTTCCAGTATGATGTTGGTTCGCGGATTGCAGATGTCTCTGAACTTTCTTTTTAGACATTCCGGGTCTTCACGCTTCTGCACCAGCCAAGTTCAATAAAACATATGATTTCACTTTGTCTGGTTTATCGTCATATGCAGCAAGGACAAATACGTTATATTCTTGTTCGAAAATGCGCCAGTTTTCGGCTGCATTGCCATCGAAACACAACGGTGATGGTTTTCGAAGCCCTACGTCAGCCATTTTGTCGTCAGTTCATTCCAAATTGCGAGTGAGCGGGTAAATGCAATATTGTCATCGTAGTACTGATATTTGCTAGTTTCAATATTCTACTTACAGTTCTTGGTCAATTGCCACTTACTAAAAGAAACATCCCCTGATCTGACACCATGTAAATGTTTGTCTTGTTACGTGACACAAACAATGACTGAGTTTAACAACACGTTTAATTGCCGGGCTCGTCTCGTGCCAGTCCCGCACGGTCCGGTGGTAAACATAATATATCCAGAGCTGCACCCTAGCGGATAAGTATGACTTAACATTCGTTACAGTGATGTTGAACAACCCCTATCTCGCCGCCATCGGCGAGACGGAACGCAAGAAGGTGGCGTGTGTTCGTGGATCGTTTGTTAAAAAAACATAATTGCTTAGTGACAAAAAAGACTACTGTTTCCCAAGCTTCTTAGATGTAGACTCTAGAGTGGAGGCTAGGCCTAGAGCTAGACTAAGGAATAGTACGTAGTACGGAATATTTAATCAGATTATCAATCATTGTCCCACGCTATCACTGACAATCAGACACTGACTCCGATATATCCAAAAAAAGCAGACTTTCAAGACGCAATAACATCATGATTGGTACAACCAATTGACATTGTGCTTTATGAAACAGTTAGCTGAGCTTGATATATACATAAACTTTAATATGTGTTGAGTCTGTATAGGGAAGTTGTAGGAAAAACCAACGACACCAGGACGGTACGCAGTCAGAAGCTTGGAATCGTCTGCGTGTGGTGACCTCATCGATGTTGTATTTTCTTGTTCGCAAG
>BSQZ01000041.1:2812500-2975000 GCA_033239005.1 Lamellibrachia satsuma | reverse complement strand
CTGTGCAGGCAAAGCATTAGGCTCATTTAGGCCATTATACCCATCATTATCACAACTCACCAGACCTTGTTCTGTTGTAAGTGACAAGAACATGAGATATGGCAATCCATCTAACATTGCTTTATATTATAAGTGTTATTCCTGACGCATCAGATCAGCCTGCAGTTTTCAGTCTTTAAAATAATTTGATTTGTAGAATCTGTGTTTGGGGGGCAGATAACATTTAAATATTCTCCATCTGTTCCCTCCTTCCCCCCAAAGTTCTCAGCTTGGCTTGAGGCTGGCCTAAACAACCAGTACAGACTTATCTCAACAGAAATATGATCAACATAATATTTTGATTAATGGCTGTTATCTGCAGATTTATATGAAACAGATAATATTTTGATTAATAGCTGTTATCTGCAGATTTAAATAAAAAAGATAAAACCATTCAAGTCAACACCAGATGGGATGTTATTATTTCTTATAATATGACAACATTTGGGCAAAAAAACTGGGGGAGAGTATTTCCAAGAACAAAGGGCCATCCAGCAGACTACTGCCATATGCATGACCTGTTATTTGAGTGGCAATTAAGAAGGGCATAGGATAATATTATTGTAGCTGGTTCTAATGTGACAAGTTTCCTCCAGGGCTAAGCAAACTGTGGGGCATCTGGGCTGAATTACATGTGTTTGTAAGGAACTCTGACAAGTGATGAATATTGTCTTACATGTGACTGCCAAACTGTCCCGTGACTGTATGTTGTTTAATTTGGCACCAGTAGGATTTTTCCATGTTGTGAACATACAGTTAGAATTATGAGCTGTCTGTGCATTTGTTTGTAGTATATGTGGAAGAAAGGTGTTCATATCATCACGTTATTTACTGGCTTGTCTAAGCTAGCTGGCTTTGCTAGAAATCACTGCCTGTGTAACACATAGTCAGTGGCATATAAACTCTCGCAAAGGGGGAGGCCAAAGGGGGGGGCCAAGGTTAGTCACCTCTTAGTTTACCATGCTACCATGTACATAGTCAGAATGACAGCCCAATTGTTATAGCCCTAGGGACACAGCCCAAATGACACAGTCAGAATGATGTCCAGTTGTTATAGCCCTAGGGACACAGCCCAAATGACACAGTCAGAATGAGGCTCAGTTGTTATATATATCCATAGGGACACAGCCCAAATGACACAGTCAGAATGATGTCCAGTTGTTATAGCCCTAGGGACACAGCCCAAATGACACAGTCAGAATGAGGCTCAGTTGTTATATATATCCATAGGGACACAGCCCAAATGACACAGTCAGAATGATGTCCAGTTGTTATAGCCCTAGGGACACAGCCCAAATGACACAGTCAGAATGAGGCCCAGTTGTTATATATATCCATAGGGACACAGCCCAAATGACACAGTCAGAATGAGGCCCAGTTGTTATATATATCCATAGGGACACAGCCCAAATGACACAGTCAGAATGATGTCCAGTTGTTATAGCCCTAGGGACACAGCCCAAATGACACAGCCAGAATGACGTCCAGTTGTTATAACCCTAGGGACACAGCCCAAATGACACAGTCAGAATGAGGCCCAGTTGTTATAGCCCTAGGGACACAGCCCAAATGACACAGTCAGAAAGATGGCCCAGTTGTTATAGCCCTAGAGACACAGCCCAAATGACACAGTCAGAATGAGGCCCAGTTGTTATAGCACTAGGGACACAGCCCAAATGACACAGTCAGAATGACGTCCAGTTGTTATAGCCCTAGGGACACAGCCCAAATGACACAGTCAGAATGACGGCCCAGTTGTTATATATATCCATAGGGACACAGCCCAAATGACACAGTCAAAATGTCACAACCCAAATGACCAGCATTATGACTGTGACAGTTTAAATTCCCACAATGATAGCCCAAATGAGTTCTCTAGAATGACACAACCTGAACATCACAGATCCAAATGTTATATCCCAAATATCACAGATCTGAATTTCACAAACTGGATACATACTCTAGTGTCACAGAACCAAATGTCACAATCCATAAGTTACTGCTCAAATGATAAATCTTACATTGGTTTTGATATATGCAGTAAACAGATCAGTTTATGTGCTTTATATTGCATACTTTTCCCATATATTTACATTTTTACTAAGGTATAAGACAAATAATTTTCTCTCAACATCAGATTTCCATGAATTACTGGAGAAGGACAACTTACTAAACTTACAAATTATTAAATAAGTCCATGAAATTCAATGTATATCCATCAGAAACTAGTAGTGACCTAACTCCCCCACATATGGGGTTTAATCCCTGCCACCTGCTGTAGCGTCCCCCCTGGGGGGTGGCAGGCTGCATCCATGCTGCCACCCCAGGACTCCAGGTGGATTTTACTCACATTCCACTATTTCTCGTAGTACAGGTAAACAACTTTGTTTTGCAGACATACTCCACATTTCTCTTAGTTCCAGTGTTTGTTTTCTTTCCTGATAGCTGCTGGTAATTTCCTGGTGAGACACTGTGCCAAGATTGGCCCACACAACATAGGGTGTCATCTTCATTGGCGAGATGCTTCCTGGATGACTGCGTCTGTTGAGCTATATATATATATATATATATATATATATATATATATATATATATATATATATATATATATATATATATATAGCTCATCTGCCTGCCTGCCTGACCGCCCGCCCGCCCGCCCGCCCGCCCGCCCGCCCGCCCGCCCGCCCCGCCCGACCGACCGACCGCCCGCCCGCCCGCCCGCCCGCCCGCCCGCCCGCCTACCCGCCCACCTGCCCGCCTGCCTGATAAACAGACCTTTGAGGTGAATAAACCCTAAAAGAATGTGGCTTATCAACAGTAGAGGTAAAGAGATTAAGAGGAAACTAAATGTAAGTGTTTAAGTATTCTTAAGTATTCTTTCTCACAGATCTCGAGGACGATAAATTAATTGAACAAATCATCTACTCATTGTGTAAATGCTAGTAACATGAAGATGTCTAAAAACTAAATTTACAAATATCTCAGAAGTGTGGGTTACACATCTATGGATGAATAATCAAGCCACGGCTCCCTTGTCCGCTGGCAGTCTTGTTAAATCTGTTGATGAATGGAAGTTATCCAAATAATCAATATCTCCTGGTTTAGCCATCCCAAACCAAATAATCCTTATAATTCCCTTGCGCTTGTTAGCACTTTTTCTGACTCCTGTCACAGAAATCCAATCCTACAACCATCTCGTTTAGAAAACTTGAGGTAAACTTTTCCGTTATACTTTTAGAAAATGATTACCTTCCCTAGTACAACATGTATTTAACATCCTACAGAAAATTTCCTTTTCTCACCTAGATAGCCCTTCCCTTGTTTTCTCATTCTAGACAACCTTAATCACTTCTCTTTCCAAATAATTACACAACATTTCCTGACTAAACAATTCTTTCTATTTCCAGACAACTATTCCTGTAGACAATCCTTATTTTCCCACTCCAGTCAATCCTCCCTAACTCCCAGTAACCCCATCTGTTCCCTGTCAAGTTCACATACAACACAACTGGACACCTCACCTGCCAGGTTACCTGTTGTTTACCTGTAATCAGGATCCATCAATTACCTGAACTGGGGTCAGACTCACCTGAGATGTCACTCGTTGTAAGTGGCCCCATATTTCAGAGGTGTCCACCTTGACTTGTTACTTTCTGCTACAGTTACCACCTCATGTGGGTAGCGGTGGTCTAGCTGTTAGCACTCCAGACTGCCGGTCAAGAAGACCGTGGTTCAATTCCACCTCTGCCATTTCGAATCTTGGGCAATTTCATTCACCTCCTTTGCCTGTTTTTCGGAAGAGACACTATATGCTGTTTGTCCCTGTAAACAGACATTTTGGCAAAGGACCTTTGGTCCTGGACAGTTGAACCACAGGCATTTTGGCAACAGGATGTTTTGGCAAGAGGATGTTTTAGCAAAAGGGCCAAAGTGTCCTTTACCAAAATGTCCTACATTTGTTTATCCCTTCTACATGGTGTCTTTGCCAGGGGAAGTAAGATCCCACAAAGGGAAATTGCCAAAAAATGTCATGGACTCATTAACTCTAGAGGAAGAAAACTCTGAAAATAAACCACTCCGTTGTTAGCCCTACATAAGACGTACAGGTGTTGTCTGGTCACACTCCATATGCACCCCTTCCTCCAAACACCATGTCTGATGTTCTGATTGCTTTCAATTGTCATACTTTGAAGGTCGTACAGACACTTAAGGGTCATCTGGTATCAAAACATTGCTCCATTTTTAGGAGGTATTTTGCTTAATTTGAACAAAAACAAAGCATTAAATTTAAACTTCTCCACTGTTACAATCATTTCTGAATGCACATTACCCTTTCAGGGTGCCCAACATTGTTATATTTTCATATGTTTCCTATATTTTAATTGTAATTACTATATATATATTTAAATCCTGTATTTAAAAAAAAGTCCTATATTAAAAAAAAATCCCTATGTTTATGCAATAACTGTAGAGATTTTGAGGTTTTTTGTGATTCGTCACTACAAAAGTATTTTTGTTGAAATTGCCCAAGCTTCGAAACAGCAGTAGGCACATTCAAGCCCCAGTCCTCTTAATCAACAGTTTGGCATACTACCGAGCTGCAAACCAATAGGTGAAATATAAAGGTCTGGAAAGAAGATATTTTATGTTCAGCTAGTAAACTAATTAACTCTTGACAGATATTGATATTTTACAGAATTTTTTATTTTTTTAATAATATGGTTAACTTGCATCATGATCTGGAATTTGATGAAGACTAGGTTGATAAAAATGATAGTATTATTAATTAAAAATACAAGTATATTAAAATTTTAATGTATCTTATATACGCTTAGAGTTTGTATTTTTATGTTAAGTAATAATTATATCTGACATTTCATATTTTGAATGTTGTTTTTTGTCACAGAAATGATAACTTCATTAGGTTAAATAGAATCACTGTAGTTGTATCTTAATGACATGTCTTTCTCCAAATTCTAAAGCAGACAGTAACAGGAAAATAAAAAATCCAGATGACTTATGACTTTTCTTAAGTTTTATGTTTATAACCAAAACAAAAACCTGTCAGGCAACTAACTAATTGACACAGATGTGGAATATTTTGTGTGAAAACGTGTTTTCTGTCAGAACTGTGGCATAGATTTTGCTTTTGTGTTTTTCAATAGTCTTCCAGGAGAATATTTTATTACTGTCAGCACACCTCTCTGCACACATACACGCGCGCACACACGTGCATACGCACATTACATTACAGAATCCTAGCATGAAACACCAATTACTCCAGCTACTATTTGTAAAATAGATGGTGCAGCTGCCTCTAGAGTTGTGCTCAGTGATTTGCACTTTGCAGCAATCATGTACACACTTCAGTGGAGCTGCCAGGCCAATACGTGTAGCTTTCTCAACTATTCTCTCTCCCTTTCAGTTGTAATGTCCGTCCATTACATTTCTGTCAGTGCACGGACGTCCCGGGTAGTATGACCGAGGTGCCAAGTTGCACAAGCCATTGTCCTGCACTTCCACCTGTGGATGGCTAACACAAAGGACGACAGCTATCTCAGGCTCACGTTACAGGTAACTAATTTATGCGCAAGAGGATTCCACTTTGGAACATTGCTGCAACTGTGTACGTTGTCATTTGACAAATTGCTTACATAGATTTATCTGATTCTGTCATCAGCCTTCTGTTTATCTCATGTCTACACGGAGATGTGGGCGTATCTTGAAGGGTTTTTCTCCACCTAAATGCAACATTTGCGTGGCTGTACTTTTTGTTCATAAACAAAAGATTCCACAGATAGTGTTTAATGGTTGTTATCCTCAGATGCGAGACCTGTCAGATTGTGTAACTTTTGTGCAATTTGTGTTTAGTGCATGGATTGGGTGAGTAAGACTTCACTGTATTGTTTTCCTGAAATAGAGATAACAGCCCTGATTTTACTGAAGCAGATAATAGCGTTTTATCTAATCCACTATCTAAATGGGAATGTGTGTTTTTGCAGAACTACAGGGCTCACTGTTTTGTTGCAAAAAACATAACATGTTTTTGTATATTGGCTTTGACAAACATAATATTGGAACTAGTGGAAAATGATGTACCGTGCCTGAGGATATGCATTTATTATATTGCTAAAATTTTAAAAGGACATGATCTTCACGACAGTTTAAATGGCATTCTTGGCATTAAATTGGGTTTACATGAAGTTATATCACCGCTGTGATGAGACTATATCATTATGAAAGGTCAAGGCCATTTCATATTGCATGCGTGATCAATTCAAAATAGAATCTGTTCATTTCATGCGACATTTCCGCGATGCATCATAGTGAAGTATAGAATAACAATCGGGTGGCATGAGACAACATCGGCTCGTCGTATGTGGCGATATCGTTTCATGTAAACCCAGCTGAAGGGGAAAGTCAGAAATAATTTATCTTGTTAGACGTAGGGTCAGTTCGTCAATTTAGTATTATTTGATATTTTAACCAGTTCTAGCATATCAACACAGAGATTGGTTAGATAGAGACTGACATGCATAAAAGAAATTTCCATAATGTGCACCAGGAAAAGTTCACTGCTTTAAAAGTTCACAACTTGGCAATGACACACTTTTCGCAGAAATTTTATTTCGCAGATTTACGTGTGCCAATGGCTCACTATATTTTGTTCTAGAGTGATTTCAGTGGGAGAGGTTGTTTGCAATGAAAAATTCTTTTGTGAAAAATGCAACAATCATGAACTTAATCGCTCACAAATATTTCCCGGTATGCAGTAAGACAAATATTTTATAAGGGTGGGCTACACATAGATGAGAAAATTGTTGGACTCTCAATAAGCCAATGGCTTCCTTGTCCACTTGCCATCTGGAACTTGTTGTTTGGGATGGCAATCTTGTTCAAATCTTGTTAAATCTTGTTCAAATCTTGTTAAATCTTATTAAATGCAATAACTAAGCATAAAAATATAAAAGCTCAAAACAATTTTACATGATACTGTTGGTTACACATGTAGTGAGACCAAACATGTATGATTTCATTTGAGAAATGCTTGTCAATAAAAACCAGCTGTTTCTTGGTTATTCCGTTTTTACCGCAGAATGCTTCCCATAAATAAACCAGATAATCAGGGTCAGAGTTACACCATCCATGGGTCTACACAGCTATGAGACCCTAAATACAACATTATTTATGGACCCCAATATTTTGGGTGCAAGGCCGTCAGCTGTTGCATTCTTGACTACACCGGGTGCAAGATACTGTATCCTTCATCGAACCAGGCACCATTTATTTGATATACTGCATGGTGCACTATGATGGTATCACTGTTGACAAACCAATGGTTCATATGTGATTTAGACAATTTATTTATGGAAATAGACACCAGATAAACAGTTGAACATTGTGCTGGAATTAACTGTAAAACATAATTTTTTTGTTGCAGGACATTTTTGTGGAAAATAGGTTTTAAATGTTTTTTTCTGCGATTTGCATAATTTTTTAATTTCTACATTGGCCAATTTTTTATTTGCTGGAGGATAAATTTGTGCAAAACAGCAATTTGCAATCTTAATTTTTTTCCCATGTCAAAATGTTATGCTATACAGTAATTGGACCAAGATTTAATCCCTGTCACTCTACCGAGCTTCATTTTGTTTTACTTGTACAAATTCACCAACTTTGCTACTATATGCTAACATCAGTAACTTATGAGGTAGATGATGCAGTTCAAAAGATTATGTAGATATACAAAACTTTGCTGCACACAGCCTTCCATAGACAACGGTGCAACATTTGCAATGTGTGCAAAACCGTGCAGCCCTCGTTTGCCATATCAGAAAATATGAGCACATTATTTCTGTGGTGTGGCATTTGTATTGGTTGCCAATTCGTTTGCGCCTGACTTCCAAAGTGCATCTCTGTGTGTATTCCACGATGAATGTTCTGTGTACCGGACTATCTTGCAGAGTTACTCAACCCACAGTTGTCCAAATCAACAATTGAGGACAGTCTCTTTGTATTTATTATCTGTACCAGCTTCACAGACGGTCACACATGGCGATCGTCGACATGCTGTGGCCGCTGTCAGTCTGTGGAATTGTTATGGTTGCTGTATGTAAAACACCTAAGATCAATGGTGATTGATCAGGTGCTATATAAATACTTTTATTATTATTATTAAATATATGTCAGTAAAACTCTATCCTCAACTGATTTAGCCTATCGCGAATCTGATTCATTGACATCCTAATATATATGTGAATAGTTTAAATAACATCTGTAGTTGGTTTAATAAAAAAGTGCCTATTTTTTTAAATCAACGAAACAATTGGCTTTAGTCTTTAGATCTGGTAAGGCTCAAAATAGTGGATATCCAAAATGGCAAACACTTTATGAGGTCAAAGTTGATCACGGGCGTGACTTCCATCCTCTCACCGATCACGTGACAAAGTTATGAAATCTCACCAAGGGTGAAATTCGTGAATTTTCAGCATTTCCATTTTCACTCCAATAAATGCTGGATGAAGCATTAAATAATTAAAAAGTTTGTCTGATGATTTCACACAAAAAATACATACAAAAAGTTGCACAAACAAGCTAGCATGTTTTAGTGGATACTTTTTTTTCGCAAAATTTATTTGAAATGAGACGAGCTAAAAAATCGAATTGAGGAGGGACTTTTAAATGAGGAGGGTCCTTTAACTTAGAATTATTCATAAAAAAATTGAAAGTGCTTTATTTCTTTTAACAAATAAAAACAGCTGTTTGAAGTTGTACCACAGAACAAAATGTAGAATTGACTCAAACCATTTAAAAAGCCTCAACTTAAAAACATTACAAATCAATGCAGTCGGACAACTTCTGGCAGCTAGAAGTTCTCCCGGTGTGATGATTATGTGGCATCCTGTCTGAGAGGCCCACATGTAAACACCCACCAATTACTGCGGGTGGCTGACTTCACTGGGTGCCCAGGCAGCTATAGTGAATGACAGGTTCAGAGTGGCAAAATAAGGAGGTGTGCTTTCAAAACTAATCAACTTAATTACTAACCATATAGTGGTATCAATCACGAAGCTGCGAAGCTGTCAGTATTTATAGGAATCTGACCACCAACTACAATGCCGTCAAAATTCACCTGTCCAAAGGGTTGTCTACTGACCATCAAACTTGACAGCTTGGCTGATGGGTCGGCACAAACAAGTAATTAATTAAATTAACCCGTCTTTTCTATATTTAAAGTGAATAACATGAAAATATCACTGGACTTTAAACAGTGGAACACAACAACACATGCTGTGTTCCTATGACTAAAAAGGTAAAGGCAAAGGTACGTTCTTATATAGCGCGGGATCCAGTCCTCAGGACTACTCAAAGTACTTCACTCTTCACCTCCTGGCAGACCTGTTCATTCCATTTCAACTTGGCTAATCAGAAATGTGGAAATGTGAGGTTCGAATGAATTAATGAATGTGGTCATTTGAGTGACAGCATGAAAGATTCTAAAGCAGCACATTGACTCTAAACAAACCTGTTTGATCTTTTCTTGTGCAATTTGTTCCCATTTTGAGGAATGCCTTCAGTTACACTCCAGTGCAGCTCAGCACAAACACAGCTTGTTTGATCTTCTAGTCAGAAGAAGCCTAGGGATATGGCTTTATTTAAATCCACTACTTTCATCTCACCCTGATATGGTTTCCAATTGTATCTATTGAAACTGCTCTTTGAACCCTGAGAAGCTGCTTTATCCCTTAGTGACCTATGGTGACAATCCCCCATTACCCAGTAGGAGGTACCACACCTGTATTGATTTGGAAGATAGTCTTGATATTCTTGACCGAGTACTTGAAGGTGGTATTGAAGATGTATATCATATTATTGCCCTTCATATTCATAATATGGATCCTTTGAATGTGTATCCAGCACGGTCACCTGTATTTACATTAATTTAAATATTTGTAATGGTTGTATTTTTTTTAAATATTTAATTAATGAGCATTATAAGATAGAAATGAGGGTTGTAGGTTGATTAGATTAAAAGTCTTGTTTGAAACTAACAATAATTAATAAAGACTAGTTAAAATTATGTATTTATAATGAAAAGTAATGCATTCATATAATCAGTAATACTTGATACACTGATTTGATAAGACGTATTGCTGAAGGCAGGACAAAGTGTTCTTGAAAGAGGCAACAAATTGAACTCAGATAACACTGTCTAATTCTATACTACTAGAGACAAAATGTATCTTTTTAATACAATATAGTGTGTACAGTATGTTGTTAAAATGAAACACAAATCATGTTTTTGGGGCTATGCACCTAAAAGAAATAATAAAATCTAACCATGTGCAATTTGGTGAGCGAATTTTGTTAGACTGACAGTCGTGATGTAGGAATATCTAACAGTACTGCACAGCCCTTGAAGTTAAGATGACGTGTGTTTAACAAGGTTTTCTTAGTAAACCACTTGCGTGATATTCTTAATTGTAGTTGCAAATGGTTATGTTTTAGTAACTCTTATAGGTGCATAAGCCCAAAACCAGGATGTTTGTTTCCCTATAGTATACCAGCCTGTGACAGGCAAACTTCATCAAATTGGGGGTCATTTATACCCTTGTGCTTATTTTAAGGGAACCATTTGTATTAACCATTCATATTAAATTCCACGTTGACCACCCAGGTAATTGTGCATCCAGGTATGACTGATCACCCAGGTAATTGTCCATCCAGGTATGACTGACCATCCAGGTATGACTGACCATCCAGGTATGACTGACCATCCAGGTATGACTGACCAGGTAATCCACTAGACATACTCACACATGTACCTTCTGTTTCCCAAATACCCCAGGGGAAATAACCTATGTTGTCAAGTACCACTGATCATGCCTTGGCGAATATGGCTTTCATTAATTATGCAGATAATTATTAAAGGTTCAGTAATGAAGGTAATTGACCATGTCATGAACAATCCTAATTCCTTCTCTAAATAGGTGTGGTCATAAAAATGGTCAGTGAACAAGCTCATCCATTCATAATTAAACAGGAGCATCAATGCAGTTAAGTTTACTAACAATGCATTCGCAGCTTGTTATCATCCTTTGTTTTACTGGTTCCCTCTTGAATGGGTCCTTAGAAATAATACTCTGCACTTCAGTTAATTGGAAATTGACCTTGCCAAAGATCTTGAACTGTTGACCTTTTTGTGTGAGTGAAAAGAACCTTATATTATATTAACATTTGCCAACTTTTTAATTTTATTTATTTCTTAATGTATAATATATTATAGTGTTTAGTTTATGACTTATTTTGTTACTTATTTTGTTACTTATTTTGTAACTAATTCCATAACTTATTTTGTAACTTATTTCATAACTTATTTAGCAACTTACTTCATAACTTACTTCATAAATGATTTCATAACTTATTTTATAACTTACTTTGTAGCTTATTTCGTAGCTTATTTTGTACCTTATTTTGTAGCCTTTTTCATAGCTTATTTTGTAGCTTATTTCACAGCTTATTTTATACTTAAAAAAACTTTTTATTTGTTTTTAACTTCTTCTTTTTAAAACCTTGTTTTTGGGCAAGTTTTTACCAGGGTACACAACGCAACAAACTGGCAGCTGCCTCTTGTAGCATCTGTCCGATGACTTCACCCAAACATCACCTTAAGACCAGTGATAGTACACTGGTAGTAGCAGCCTAACAGCTGCAGCTCCCTTCCTGGCAATGCACTTATTTCTATCTCAGACAAGGTCTTATTTCTGGTGTTTCACCTATGTATACAACAGCTTGGTCGATGGCGACATGATTTTGCCACGGGCCAGGCAACATACATATCATACAGGCGTTTTTATGGTTAACATGTTTTTTTTTTTACAAAAATGTGATAATTTGTTTGGGGAAAAATTGTATTTGAGCATGAGTTTGGTTCCTGTAGGAAATGGCAATTTTTCCAAGATGGCACTGCTGTTGTTGCAATCTTGACTGTCTATGACAGACAATGCAATTTAAAAATCACAGCAAATGCATCACAAAATCTGTGTAAAGAAGAAACTGTCTAATGTTTTAATTGGCATTTTTATTGTCAGTTTGTAATTTTGTTATGATAACTTAAAAGATATGTGATTTTTAGGGAAATGTTACTTGTGTATATACATAAATAGTCCTCAGTAAGTTAGCAGCAATAGAAATGCTCTGGAAATACCCTAATTAAGATGGAAGCACTTTTAAATCACACACTATTACTTTGACGTACTATCCTGAGACTTGAGAGGGGTATATATTCAGTGTTATCCCCCCTGGCCAACTACTATAACAGCAGTTACAATGGATGCACCGATATAGAGGATCTGAGTTTCCGGTTCTGCAATAAATATGATTATTGTCTATGACTGACGCCTTCTCCAGGCAATAACCATAAGTCATGTTGCCATAAATGGCAGGCATCAAAGCTGTACGATGCAAGCACTACCAAGCAGTATAATTTAACTGTCAGTTTGTAGTTACCCCTTAAGTCGTTACTCACACCTTATGACCTTGAACAGTTTGCAATTCAGTGACCAGATTATTGGGGTTTTGTTTGTAGTTGATTTAACAAGATTTAACAAGATTGCCATCCCAAACAACAAGTTCCAGATGGTAAGTGGACAAGGAAGCCATTGGCTTATCAAGAGTCCAACAATTTTCTCATTTATGTGTAGCCCGCCCTTATCAAATATCTGTCAATTCTATTTCTAAACATATTCATACTACTAGCATTAACACAATCATTTGGCAGTTTGTTGCATTCATTTATCACCCTCTGTGAGAAAGAGTACTTTCTCATGTCCAACCTACACTGCTCCTTAACTAATGCTACTTTGTGTCCTCTGGTTCTACTGCCTTCTTTAGGTTTGAAGAATATATTCCTGTCAACATCCTCATAACCATTCACTATTTTAAACACTTCTATTTGGTCTCCTCTTAGTGTCCTGGTCTGTAGTGTTGTCAAACCACATTGTAATAAGCGACTTTCGTAACTAAGGTCTCAATTCTGGAATCATTTTAGTTGCTCTTCGTTGTATTCTTTCTAGCTTGTCTATGTCCTTTTTACGATATGGCCTCCATGGTTGAATACAATATTCCAAATGTGGTCTAACTATTGCTTTGTACAGGGGTACAATTAACTGTTTCTCCTTATACATGATAGTTCTCCTAATTAGCCCTAGAATTTGATTTCCTTTCGAAACAGAAATCCCATATTGCTCTGAAACTGTCATGTCAGCACTAAATGTTACTCCTAAGTCCTTTTCTTGTGTGGTTCTACCTAGTACAGCATCCCCCATTTTATATTCTTCGTCCATGTTTCCATGTCCTATGTGTATACATTTACACTTCCCAAAATTGAATAACATTTGCCATTTTTTTGACCATTTAACTAATTTGTCTAGATCATCCTGTAAACTTTGTTTATCTGTAACATTAGTACCCAGTAACCTTTTTGAATACTTCTGTGTCATCTGCAAATTTGAGTACTTTGCTAGATATGTCATCTTCCAAATCGTTTATATATATATATTAAAAACAGTATAGGGCCTAATACTGATCCCTGTGGTACCCCACTCAAAACAGATTTCCAGTTTGAAACCTCACCATCTACTATAACTCTCTGTCTTCTGTGTGTAAACCACTTTTCTATCCAGTTGATTACATCATTGCCTATACCATGGGCTTTTAGTTTAAGTAACAATCTTTGATGTGGCACTTTATCGAAAGCTTTCTGAAAATCTAAATAGACAACATCCACTGGTGACCCGTCATCTACCCACTTTGTAATTTCTTCCAAAAAACATAAGAGATTGGTTAGACATGACCTTGCTTTTAGGAGCCCATGTTGAGATGTATCTATTAATTTATGTTTTACAAGGAATTCCACCATGTGGTCTCTAATTAATGTTTCGAGTAATTTACATACAACTGATGTTAAACTCACTGGTCTGTAATTTTCTGGCTTCTTCCTCGATTCCTTCTTAAATAGTGGCATAATGTTTGCCTCTTTCCATTCTGAAGGAACTATTCCTTCTTCTTTTGAAAGTTAAAAAATTTTGCAAGTGGTGTACTAATTTGCTCAACAATTTCCTTAAGCAGTTTTGGTGGTATCCCATCAACTCCAGGTGATTTATTATCTTTCATCTTCTTAATTTTGTTTGTTATTATTTCAGGAGTTACAAATAACTGCCCTAAATGTTCTGGTGTATTGACCTCAAATTTAGTAAATGGAACTGGAAGTGAGCTGATATCTTCTGTAGTAAAAACTGAGCTGAAATACTCATTCAGGCCCTCTTCCATTTGAAACCCGTCTGAAACTATGTTTCCCCTGTTGTTTTCCAGTGATCTGACCTTATCTCGAACTCTCTGTTTACTCCTTACATAAGCATACAAACTCTTGCTGTAATTTTTTATATTACCTGCCAAATTTTGTTCAAAGGTTCTTTTAGATTTTATAATTTCAGTTGTAGCTAGGTTAAGTTCCTCTTTGTAATTTGCATAGTCTTCATCCTTTCTGGTACGCCTATAAACCCTCCACATAGTTTGGTTAAACACTATTTTTCTAATAGCTTCTTTTGACAAGTGTTTCTTTCTAGACCATTTTCCTTGTTTTTTCAAGGGAACAAATTTATCGATGATACTCTCAATTTAATACTTTAGAATATTCCAACATTCAGTTATGGTCTTATTCATCAGCATGTTATTCCAATCTAGCTTTGCTAAGTATTTTCTCATATCTTTATAGCTACCTTTGTGAAAGTTTCTCCTATACGTTTTTTACTTTCTGATTTTACATTGATGTCAAAATGTATTTGATTGTGGTCACTGTTACCCAATGGTTCATGTATTTTTACATTGTCCACTAATTCTTTTTGTGATGATAAAACTATATCTAATACATTTTCTCCCCTGGTTGGTTCCAGCACATGCTGAGTAAGGATGCTCTCCTGAATTAAAAATAGAAATAGTTGGTCCTCACCCCCTGTACTCTCTACAGATTTCTATTGTATATGTCCATGGTTAAAATCTCCCATTATGATACATTCCTCTTTACTAACTTCCTTTATAGCATTTTGTATTTTTGTGTTATCCTCTTTGTTTATGTTTGGACTTTGGTAAACTAATCCAATAGTTAATTTTGAATTTCCTGAAACTATTTTGCACTGTTTTGAACAGCTTCATCATAATCTGCCTCACTTTCTAATTTTATTTCATCAGCCTGAATAGATTCTTTAACATATAAAATAACTCCCCCTCCCCTTCTTCCTATTCAATCTCTCCTAAACATTACGTATCCTGTCAATCCTAATTCAGCATCTGTAATGCCTGTGTTGGCCCATGATTCAGTTATACCAATTATGTGAGAGTCAATATCTTCTACCATAATGTTTAATTTGTTTTTCTTGTTTACTATAATCCTAGCATTTAAACACACGCATCTATAACCTGCTTCAGACATATTTTTCGGACATTTTGGTATTGGTTTATCTGTACTAGTGGCCACTTGTCCTGCTTGAGGCATCTCTAAGAAACCCCCTGTGCTTCTAGTTTAAATAGTGTTTACTACCAAAAATATTTGATATGCTACCCATGCCACTGTCTACTGCTGCTGAGAGTCCATCCGCAGACACTGCTGCCCCCTTCGACTTAGATGAAGCCCATCCTTCATGTACATATCCGCCCTTCCAACAAAACTTCCCCACAAATCCACAAACCCAATTTCCTCTTCCCTACATAGCTTCTTGGCTAGCATGTTAATTGCCATCCCCCAGCAATTTCACTATCTATGACCCCTCCGTCCTATTACTGGTAAAATCCCTGACAGTATTACCTGCTCAACCCGCGTCTGCTTTAGTGTTCTGACCAAATTCCTGTATTTCCTAACTATAGCAGTTGTACCCTCCCTCTCTGTTATTTGTCCCTACGTGTACTAAAACAGATTCACCCTTGCCCGAACCCACAATGTTGTCTACCCTTTCAGTTATCACCTCTATTTTGGCCCCAGGCAAGCAAACTACCACGTCATCTCCCTGTGGAAAGTAAAATATTTGTTCTCAGGACAGTTAATAAGACAAGTAACCAAAGTGTTGATGTTGTTTAAAATGTAATACTAGCAAGGGTTGAACAAATATTGTTCATTGTTACCCATTGTCAGGGTTGACAGTTTTAATAATCATGATGATAGTTTCATCAGGTTGAAATATCTTTCATAACAGAAGATGACAACACTGGCTTTGCTGTAAATTCCCCAGCAAAGTTGTTTTGTTCATCACCAGTATTAAATTAAATCTTAGTACCCCAGGTTTACATTATAAACCCCTTAATAAATACAGTAAAAAATATAACCTGGGTTAAAAATTACTTAAATAAGACTAGATTGCATAAATGAAATCACAATTTCACATTTCATTAAGTTGCTGTTTTCCTGTTAATTGTGAAATTAACATAGTAATCATTAGCAGCTGTTTTGTATTGTTCTGCCCAGCTGCCTTCGCTTGTGGCAGCGAGCAAGTGTTTCTTCTCTGATGTCAACTGCACCTGCTCTGGAAGACATATCCAAGTGTAACCTTTATTCCTCTCATGTAGGTTACAGTTGAAACCGAGCAGAAACTAGATATTCCGCAGTTGCAGTGCAACACATCGTGGCTCACTCTGTTGGCAAGTGGCACTGCATGTAGCGTGGCGGTATTGACCAATCACTGATGTTCATTTGGTATGCTGCGGTTTTGTAGGAAGGAAGTCTATTGTCTCTTGGGGAGACAAATAAATCTGCTTTGATATGTTCAATTATTGATTGAGGGATATGTTGCAATGCCTCAGCAGTGTTCACAGCATTGTTTATCTTCCCCTTCAGTTATTAGAAATAACTAATGCAGGTTCTTCAATTTTGAATCAGTCTGTAAATCTGATTTTTTTCTGAAGTTTTGTCTCAATTGTAGCCAAAAGGTGCAATAGATTGTGGATGATTTTTTGAATGTGCTAACTTTATTTGGCAACAAGTGTACCAGGGAGGTTAATTTGTTTCTATTTGTACATTTTTATGTTGGATGGATTTTTAGTATTTGTGGTTGTTTTTATTGCTGGATGGGTTCACATCACGGAGGGAGTTTACATTCGCTTTCCATCTTAGATAGATTTTATGTTCTTGTTCAAACATGTGTACAATCTATCTGAGTCCACATGACGCTTTCTAGCATTTTTGTCATGTTTATTATATTTACTGGTGTCCTTTACCAAGACAGCACCACTCAAAATGATGAGACCACTTTGTAGAGGACACACATTTTGGTTTGCGGACCAGGTTCTAGGCTCGATGGTCGTAAGAGAATATGATTGTAAGCGTCACCTCACAACATGCAGGAAACATCCACAATCAGAAAACTGCTATCTCTTGAAGATTTCTGTGCACGCACAGGTTTTTAAGATAAGATCAGCTTTCTTTCCCTCTGCTACTTTGTACAAGACCTACTGCTTTATATATCCTAATCAGATGTTGAGAACATACAGCACACCTTTTGTCTGTCACACCACTGCCATTGCCAGCAATCTGAATCCCTTGTCATGATACTTTTATCACGTGTACTAATGAAACATATTATCACTGAATATCAGGCAGTGTAAATTCATTAATTGGATTTATCATTGTGTGTTCTGTGTGTAGCAACACACAGTGGCCAGTAGTAAAAAGTCTTGTGGGCCATATAACACCTGAGAAGTGTTGGTTACAACTTCAAAGGCTTTACCTGTACAGGTAGGTAACCTGTGAAAATGGATACCTGCGGTTCTCGGAGATGTGCCTTTGTTCGCTTGCAGCATTGCAGGGCAGGATGATGCTCAGAAATGTTGGCATTTTATAAGAGATAAGTGACAGATATTGTTTGTGGTGTTTAGTTTGAGAGTTTGCGTGCAGACGGCTTACCATGGTATTTGTTGTGGTAACTACACCTTGGTATCTTGGCCTAACCCGGTGTTTATCTGCAAGTTCCACAATGCTTTATGTGACTGTTTTCTAAGTGTTGTATTAGGTTCGCTGTCCGTGAAGCAAAACACTTGATACTATAATCAGGATGGTCGCTATGCAGAGGCTGTCGGGGCTTAAAGTAACTGTTTGCTAAATTCAGTGTGATGGTCATTGTTTAGAGAGACTGTAATAGAATAATTCAATGTGATGGTCATTGTTTAGAGAGGCTGTAATAGAATAATTCAATGTGACGGTCATTGTTTAGAAAGGCTGTAATAGAATAAGCCTAGACACAACATGCAAGTGTTTGCGTGCATTGATTGCCATGTGAATGTGTGTAGGCTGGTAATGAAGCAATACATGGACAGTTTGTGCATATGCATATGTGGGCATGCATTCATGCATGCATTATTGTGAAAACGCATAGTGCACATGCATTGACATGAATATTCATGACTGCCAACATATTTAAATGAACATTATGTAGCAACCGAACTTCAGGGGTCATCTCAACCTACAAGCATAATAATTTCAACCAGACATCAGGGGTCATTTTAACTGACCAAGAGGGATCATTTCAACTGACCAACAAGGGTGATTTCAACCAAACTTCAGGGCTGATTTCAACTGACTACTAGGGACCATTTCAACCAAACACCTGGGGTAATTTCAACCAACCATAAAGGGTCATTTCAACCAACCACCAGGGGTAATTTCAACATATCAGTCCAGTCCAAATAATAACCGTTTCAAGGCCTCCCTACAAATAGATTATTACGTCTATTCTGCTAGCAGTTATTTAGGGGACCCTTCTCGCAAAGGAGAGGTTATTAGCACTAAGTGTGATGTAGATAACGTCTAAAACATGAACAAATTATGCAACATTGTAACCAGATCTTTAAAAGATAAACATGCATATAATAATTATATAGCTCTTACACAAAGAGGCATTGAAATGTCACCTTTGAATTTTAAGAGTCAAAATGGTTAATCTTGATGTAAATGTTAAGAAATTGGCAACTTTCCCATTTCTTTATTTCAGAAATCACACCTCTAGGCTAGAATGTCTGTAATCTACAGTTAAACAGCAATGTCTTTGTCTAAACCTTTGGTGTTGGAGAAGCATTTTTGACAACTTGCTACATTCCGTAAACATGGATTCATGTAAGATATTGAACATTGCATGCATAAATTTTGAAGTGATTTGTTTTTTATATAAATTAAGTTGGTCAAATATGTTGGTTCTCCCACTTCATCAAACTCCAACTTGGATGTAATTGCATTTTATAACCAAGATCATAGTATACTATATATTATTATATATTAAAAGCCAGTATGTAAAATAGGTTTTTCAAGTTAGGCCTTAGGTGAAAAAAATTATGATCACTATATAAAATCTAAATGTGGTTGTTGTGTTATTCGCTTGTGTATAGAAATCAGTATAATTTCTCAGCATTATTTTTCTTCCACACAGAGACTGTATATGCTGAGGTTGTCTGTGTACGAGGCGGGAGTTAGGAGTGCAACACTTACTCCTCATGACTTCCGTGGGCAGCTGATGATCTGTTAGGAATTTCTGTGTCTTGTGAAATAACGATGAGATGTGTCTTTGGGGTGTATATCTGACAGCTGTTCATTTGTTGTAATAGCAGTAATAGTATCAATACAAGTAGCAGCACTAGCTATAATAGTAGCATTAGCAGCAGCAACAATGGCTACAACAGTAGCAGCAGTAGTAGTAGCAGCAGCAACAGCTACAATGTATGATAGCTCCAGCAATAGCAGCAGCAGTAGCTATAATAGTAGCAGCAGTAGTAGCATATGTGGCTGTAATAGTAGCAGCAGTAGCAGCAACAGCAGCTATAAAGTATAATAGTTGCAGCAACAACACCAGTAGCAGCTGCAGTAGTAGCTATAATGTGGTAGCAGCAATAGCAGCAACAGCAGCTATAAAGAATAATAGCAACAGTAGTAGCGGCAGTAGCTGTAGTAGCAGCAGTAGCAGTAGTATAATAGTAACAACAGTACTTATAGGGAGTAAGTATATTATGTAGTAGTATATGTAATAGTATATGTCATAGTATATGTCGTAGTGCTGACAGAGAAGCTTCTGGGTGGTTAAAACTATAGCAGATTTTCCAATGTATAACTTTAATTAAAGTTTGTAGAGGTCTGCTTACTTGACTTCCTGTTATACTCTTGTCTTTCAGTTAAGTTTGGACTTTTTTTTTGATAAAGAAGACAGTTTGATAAACATGTAATATTCACCACTAATAGCTCATTTATTATATAATTCTTGTTACCTAGGTCACAGCAGTGGACACATAATTAGGTGACCAGAGCAGCACTCACCCAAATGACCAGGTCAAGCCGCAATTGCCACCATGTTTGAAGGTCCAATTATATTTTATGTAAACAAATGACCACCTGGTGAAATGTGTTGCCCTGGACAATGACACAGCATATTGTGAGTGTTGACCACAATGCTTATACATTGTTGATACTAATCTATGTATATTATTTAAATAGGCCATTATCCACCTACTGGGTCAAGTAAAGTTGGTCACAAGATCATACAAAACTAGTAATTCATCAAAGTAGTATATAGTGTTCTGATTGGCTACTGCAGCGATAAACAACTTACAATTGGCCTACGGAGGAACAACACTTTTGTGACATTTATCAGCAAAGTGGCTGTCTAAATCTGTCAAGGCTCCACCTTTATGGTGTTGAAGTGGCAATTTTATGGCCATCAAGCATTCATAATAATGATGAAATCCTTCATGTTTAGTGGATATTGCTGTCAGGTTGTTGTGAAACCACACACACCTGTGTTAGCACCTTGTATGCATTTATCTCATGGAATCTGTCTTTCATTTCATATGTATGTATGTATGTATGTATGTATTTTATGTATGTATAATTGGTGTGTGTGTGTGGACGTGCACGTATGCAGGCATGACACTGCATGAGAAAACATGCACATGCACACTTAATGTATCTGTTCTCTTTTTAGATAAAAACTTATGATAAATATTTTCTATTAACTAAAATAACAGGAAAATGTAATTTATGCAAAACAAACATTCGTACCAGTGTCTGTCTTATGCACCATCTAGGGTGCACAGAGGAAGTAAGTTTGTAAAGTAAACAAGTAGTAAGTAACCAGAAGTAAGTAAGAAGTAAATAGGTAGATATAGACCTATTCCTTATAGTACCATAAGTAGGTAAACATAGACCTATTTCTTATAGTACCATATGTAGGTAAACATAGACCTATTCCTTATAGTACCATAAGTAGGTAAACATAGACCTATTCCTTATAGTACCATAAGTAGGTAAACATAGACCTATTCCTTATAGTACCATAAGTAGGTAAACATAGACCTATTCCTTGTAGTACCATAAGTAGGTAAACATAGACCTATTCCTTGTAGTACCATAAGTAGGTAAACATAGACCTATTCCTTGTAGTACCATAAGTAGGTAAACATAGACCTATTCCTTGTAGTACCATAAGTAGGTAAACATAGACCTATTCCTTGTAGTACCATAAGTAGGTAAACATAGACCTATTCCTTGTAGTACCATAAGTAGGTAAACATAGACCTATTCCTTGTAGTACCATAAGTAGGTAAACATAGACCTATTCCTTGTAGTACCATAAGTAGGTAAACATAGACCTATTCCTTGTAGTACCATAAGTAGGTAAACATAGACCTATTCCTTGTAGTACCATAAGTAGGTAAACATAGACCCATTCCTTGTAGTACCATAAGTAGGTAAATATAGACCTATTCCTTGTAGTACCATAAGTAGGTAAACATAGACCTATTCCTTGTAGTACCATAAGTAGGTAAACATAGACCCATTCCTTATAGTACCATAAG
This sequence comes from Lamellibrachia satsuma, assembly GCA_033239005.1. Lineage (NCBI taxonomy): Eukaryota > Metazoa > Annelida > Polychaeta > Sabellida > Siboglinidae > Lamellibrachia > Lamellibrachia satsuma. The sequence continues at coordinate 2,953,076 of BSQZ01000041.1, read as the reverse complement.
TAGGTAAACATAGACCCATTCCTTATAGTACCATAAGTAGGTAAACATAGACCTATTCCTTATAGTACCATAAGTAGGTAAACATAGACCTATTCCTTATAGTACCATAAGTAGGTAAACATAGACCTATTCCTTATAGTACCATACCAATATACCATTTTTCATGGTGTGGTACACATCGGAGGAGGTGATGGAGGTTGTTGGTGTGGAAGATAAGCGAGGAGTCGGTTAAAGTGGACTGAGCACGTGGAACGAATGAAAGGGGGACAGTTGACAAAGAGAGGACGCGCTCAGATTGGAAGAGGAAGACTGAAACTGAGATGGGAGGACTGTGTGAAGAGAGATTTTTAGGAGGAGTGGGAGGGGAGAGGGGAGAGGGGAGCAAGACCTTCAGGGAGAAAGAGGAGAGCAATGACAGCAGTTGGCATTTATGTTTGTAGACAGTGTGTCTTCCTAGAAGGTGTGATGGCTCAGTTACATGAAGCTTACCTCACAACCTGGAGGTAGTGAAGTTATATCTCTGCTTACCTCACAACCTGGAGTTAGTGGAGTTATATCTCTGCTTACCTCACAGCGTGGAGGTAGTGGAGTTATATCTCTGCTTACCTCACAACCTGGAGGTAGTGGAGTTATATCTCTGCTTACCTCACAGCGTGGAGGTAGTGGAGTTATATCTCTGCTTACCTCACAACCTGGAGGTAGTGGAGTTATATCTCTGCAGGTAGCACACCAGTTGTTTTGTAGCAAGTTTCCTACAATTTATCAGCCTCCGTAGCGCAAGGCATGTTGGCAGGACATTGGTTATTGTATGAGACAACATAAGTAGAGTTCTCTTTCACTTGGGGCCTATCACTCATAGAGGCAGAGTTCTTTGTCTATATATCCAGTTATACAAAAACTCCTATGTTAGCGAGAGTGTGCAGTATAAAACAAATGTAAGACTTATTGTCTGATCTCATAGCTTTGTTGGCTGATGTGCAGCCTTTTGTACAGTAGCTATCTGATAAATATCGTTCAGACGAGTGTATTTAAGTCGTCTGTCATCTGTCGTCTGGAGGTTTTTATAGCTATATATAGTTGGAGGGGTGGCGTATGTAGGTTTCTTGGAAAAAATAGAAATTTTGGTTAAATATGTGCAATGTAACTGTGTACGCATGCGTATGGATACATTTTATTTAGATAAATTAGATAAGGAAGTTATATTGTAATCTTTATTGGGAATCAACATTATTCACAATGGAAATGAAATTGTAACATTTCTGTTTTGGTTCTATATGCCATGCCCCAGTAAAAAGTGGGGTGAATATATGCCCCCAACACCTCTCCCTTCACCTCCCACATTTACAGGGGACAGACCACAGTAGAGAGTTGCATTGGTGGCCATGTTAACATTTTGTCTGATTATAAGAAAACCTGACCATCAAAAATTCTGAAACTTTTTCACAGCAACTGCCCACGTGGCTCATAGCAAAAAAATTCCCATAAATCCCTCCGCCAGTTAAACTCTAAAAAATGCACTGTTTCACAGCCAATAGCTTCTACAAACAAACCTGTGAATATTCCTGCTCAAAGGCACTCATGTCACATAATATTAATTTATTAAGTTCCCATTTTACAATTTCATACGCCCTACATTCGTGTGAAACAATAAACAGGAAGGTCAACTGTAGTCTTACTCCTACAGCAATGCTGCTTTCACAACCCACCATGCTATAGCATCACAGATTTTGCAAAAGTAGTGCTGCGGCTGCTGGGCAGTCACATGGCCTGTATATGTTCCGCCTGATTGGCTGAGCGGGACACCCAATGGAAGGTGGCAATCTTGTAGTAGGCTATGACACACAACAGCAGCAATAGTAGTACAGTAGTACTTAGAATAGTAAAGTGTCACTATCACCGCAGGGGACCAGTGACCAGTAGCATTGGAGGACAAAGGTCAGGATATTGTCAACATCAGGTGGCCAGCAAGGGTGAAACAGGATTTATTTACCCCAAAAACTCCAGCAGTGCAGTGCGTGGCTCTTAAACAGGATTTTCATCTTGGTTATCAAAAACTGGTTGTTTGATGGAGAGAACTGACATGCAGAGATAATCCAGTGCAAGTGTGTGGATTAAAGAGCCAAGAACTGCTGCACAAGGATTAACACTAATCTGGTTGTGGATTATCATCAACATAATACTTTTCTGTTTATTTTACTTGACAAGGTAGGTGTTTTTTCCTAATGATTGATACTCAGATGTAAATTTCCAGTTAAATTGAAAGATTTTTTTTTAGGACTTTTAAAAGTTTTATATCATTTTTGGTGAAATCATTTTGAATAGTTAATATCAGTTCCTTAGAATTACATAGCTATACGTTGTTTCTTTGGAATCTGATGGCTATAAGCTATACAAGTGTGAATAGGAAAATAGGAGCATATAACTTGTGTTTTATATCTATATTTTTGTTATCGTTTCAATTATGATTGATATTTGCTTCATTTGGCCAAACAAAAATGGTTTCCATGGAAATAAGACTGTTAGTATGATTTCCAGTAAACTTTTGTCTGGGTTTGCTATTCCCTGTTGCTTGTTTTTAGCAGATTTGTGGCAGCTGGACAAGACATTTCTGACGTATAAAGCTACTATAGAGTGTGTGTGTTCAGTGAAGCGTGTTATCAGCAATGACAGATCGTTGTAGTCGCTGGGTCTGGCAGTGAAAGTGATCACCTAGATTGATCAGATCTGTGTGTGTGTGCCACTGTGTGGACTTGTATGTGTGTGCACAAGTGTGTTTGTGTATACTTGCAAACGTGCATTTTTGTTGGTGTGCATGCATGCATGCTTGTGTATGAATGCAAAGTTTTAACCAAGAGCCTATCTTCTTGGTGTATGTAACCCTCAATACTTATAGTAATAATAATCATCAAGGTTATTGTGACCTTTAGATCAGTTATGTAATTTTTATGAGTTATGCTGTAGAAAATAGTACCTGGGCACCAAAAAACATGCACACTCAAGATTGTCAAATGCAGACTTTACTGTCAATACAAAGATTGCTGACACAGACTGTACTGTCAGCATGTTGTTGTTGAAATAGCTGTAGACTATACACTGTCAATGTAGATATAACCCATTAAGATTGTACTGTCACTGTACAGACTGCCATCAACACATGAACTGAAGACTGAACTGACAGTATATAGTCTACTATCAACATACAGACTGTACTGTCAACACATAGATTGTATTGTCAACAGATATACTGTACTGTCAACCTAGAGACTATACTGTCTACCCAGATATCCTACTGTCAACATACAGACTACTGCCAACACATACATGCTGTCAAACAGATACTGTACTGTCAACATACAAACTATTGCCAACACATAAATGCTGTCAAACAGATACTGTACTGTCAACATACAGACTATTGCCAACACATAAATACTGTAAAACAGATACTGTACTGTCAACATACAGACTATTGCCAACACATAAATACTGTCAAACAGATACATGTTGTACTGTCAACACACAGACTGTATCCACAGTACTGTGAACACACTGACTGTACTATCAACATACCTGTTGTACTGTCAACACACAGACTGTAGCCACATTACTGTCAACCCACTGACTGAACTGTCAACACTTACTGTGCTTTCAACACAGACTGTACAGTCAACACACAGACTGTAGGTCAGCCTAAAATAGGTTCTAGGAAAGGTTCTCAGTTTGAAGCACCCTGGCGATACATGTGGTGTTAATCGCAGTCATTAACCCAAATTACTAATTAAAACAGTAAGCTACAGATCAAAGGTAGCTGCAGAAATAGCAAGGACAAACAGGAAATGAGTTCTTGTTATCTTTTGATAGGCGTAGCTGAACTTAAAATTACCTTTAAGTACATTGAAGATTTAACCTTTTCCTGTGAACACATGGCTGAGTTTGGATTATCAATCACAATAATATTATTTTGTTCACTTAACTGGATTAAGGGTGATGACAGGCTAGTTTTTAAAGGTGACCATTATTTTAGGGAGGTTACCAAATGCCTCAAACATGTGTGTTGTAGTGGTAAAGGAAAAATATCAGTTATTTATCTTTTGAAAATAGTTACTAAAATAAATCCTGAGATAGTGAGAGTGCATGTTAAGTGCATTCCTAATATGCATTCATGTATTTTATGTATGCATGTAATATTCAACCTCTATGGTCACAAATCAAATAAACTCATGTTACTATGCAGACATTACTGTATAGATTGCATTATCATAAACGGTGTATTATAACATTTATAACATTCATTTTAGCCTTGATTTCATAAGCCCATTTTCTGTTTTTAGGTGACACATGATGCGTCCGTATGCACAAGAGGAAAGAAGGACATTGAATCTGTTATCTCCAGTGCTCGTTTTCACATTGTTTCATTTTGTTGGAGTGGTGCATTCTAGGATATGGCAACAAAATGAGCTGCCAATGCAAAGACACTTTGAAGGTAGGAACGCAGTATTGCTTAACACGTTGACATTTTTAATGCCAGATGAAGGAAATTTATTTTCAATTTCAAAGCATCGGGTGCCACTGATGTGCTTGTGTCTAAATGTGTCTAATTTGATGAGCAGTTCTAATGTGTCGCCACCTAATGGGCACTGATGAAACTGTTTGTTTTAACACACTTTCTTTGACATGTTTCCATGGGCCAATTTTTTTCAAGAGTACTGTATACACAAGTCTTTTACTGTAATTACCCAACTAACGGTGCAAAGACGTGACAGTACTCATCATATTACAGTGTATTCCTTTCTCCGTGTAGAGAACTGTCATTAATCAAGTGAAATGAGTGTGATGCTTATAAAGGGGAGCTTCGTGCATTCATGTCTACTAAGATATTACCCTAAATAGGGATATCATGAAGTGGTATTGTTAATTTTCAGTTATAAATAGTTCTGACGAGTGTACTTTATCAGAATAGCAGAAAAAGGCAGGTTTCTCCAGAGCCTGTACAAGTGGCTGCTTGTTTGTTTATGTGTAGCAATGTCTCCTGTTGTAGACAAAGCACATGATAAGATAATATGGTAATTAGTATGTCCAAGTTAGGAGAATCAGACATCTTGAAACTTGATATTGTTTAACATAGTTGTTAATTTGGTGTTTGTTGGTCTTTATTGAGCGATTTCTGAACAATTATATTAATTTGAGGGTACAGTGTTTATTTAATAATTTAGGATGGCAAATTTCCTACTTTCTTGGGAGAGAGACAACATGAGTGTGATTCTTTTTCAGAATTATCTTTTGCCTGAGATGAACTCAATGTTCGACTGTTCATGGCATCATTAGCTGGTTCAAGTTGATAGTTTAACCATCAACATTATAACTTCACCAGCATCACAGTTGTGCCAGTGTTAATACAAATCACTGTCAAAAATACAGGAACCACAAACAATAAACGTCTACTATCTCTCCTCATATTTCTTCTCATGTGGGTACTTGTAAATGTTTACAAATAACATGGTAGTTTTTTCAGTATAAAAGAGACATATCGCATGTCTCCCGACTTTAATGTTTACCTCTTGTGCCCCACGTGTTTGATTGTAGGTGTCCTCGCAGTTTTGAGCAGGTAACAATGCCCTTAGCCATAGATACCCTTTCGGTGTCCTCCTCTAATTAATTTAGCAGAGATGTTATCAGGTGAGATGGTGTACAAAGGGTGGTAGAAAGTAGGATAAACCACACCAGATAGAACAGGTCATTGACAATAAACAGGGTATTTAGCATAAGGTCATGACTTATAAAGCTGGGGCAAACTTAAGGACAACTAAAAGTCGCCTGTTTTAAAGCGGATGACCTCAACAAAGTTCCTTATACAACCGGTCGTTCTACGGAATCCTTTTACGGGATCTTTAAGTGTAGTGTCGACAAGTGGTCAATTGTACTATTTTATAAGTTCAGATGACAATCTATGCAAGGTTGAATGATCATACTGACCCCACTCAAACCCTCACACAAACCCCTGAAACATTCACGCTGAAACTGAACATCTAATGAGATATGGAAATATTTTCCTTTGACAACAATTGGTCACTTTATAGTGTAATTCTTCACTCAAGCGTGACATTCTGCATGCTTGGTTGACCAAAATTTAGCTGTTCTTCTTCAGCCATTGATATCTACGCAGTGGGAAGAAAGAAGCACACTTATAGAAATATGTCGGAATGCCATTACCTTTCAACATGTCACTTAAAGTGTAGTGAAAAACTCCAGGGGGGATTGCCCCCATAGTAACCCGGACCCTTGCATTGAGGTAGTGCCCAGGTGTGGTGGTCCCCAGTGAAAGGGGTGGAGACATTTTCTCATTTGTTACGGGTGATTTATTGGTCAGATTCCTTGGAATTTTCATTTCATCATTTGCTATCTACTAGCTGTTTGATTGGTGGTTGAAGATGTTGGTGCCATCCAAGAAAGCTGTGAGGGTCTCGAAGGGCACTTAATGCTGCTTGGAAGATGAAAATCATGCCTTATCAAAGAAGGGCTATGTTGATTTGCTGGGGCTTTAATGAATGAACTCTATCACAGTTATTCCTTTGTCTTTTATTGTACATGAAATCGAAGTTGACCAGGCTGAGTAATTTGGCAAAAACCATCGTTGACGAAAGAAAAAATTGCTGACTTTGTTAGAAAGTTCATGTTTTTCTACAAGAACTAGTCAGCCTCACCCTCTATGGCCTCACCCCTTTAAAGGGGAACTACAAGGAAGAACAGCTCTTCATTAGTTCATTGTATGGGTTAAGACCACCATTGTTCCTAGATGGGTGAGATCTCAGCATCATCTGTTAACTGGTGGATGGAGCAGAGGGCAAGCAAGACACCTCACTCCAGCATCCTTAAAGATTCGCACAGCTGTTCCTTGTAAAAATCTGGCAGCAACTTCCGAGAAAAGTCGATTGTGGCAGGCCTGCTTCCATTTGGCTGCTGAGTGACAGTCACACAGCCACAGAATGTTCCTGCCAGTCACACTAGATCAAAGACTTTCACACACATCTTAGCACAGTCAACGTTTATAACAATTCTAGAACATGTTGCTAATTTTCAATATGCTGTGATTGTGAAGCACAACATACGTCTTGAAGCTAGCGCTACATCAGGTAAAATACAAATTATTGTGATTACATGTGTATATGAAATTGAGTTTCTTCAAGGGAGTTCGTTATGGTCATTATATTATATTTATGGCATATGTTATAGTATTTAACATAAGACCTTTCTCAGATAATGAAGCATGCACAAACACACACACGCATGCACACACGCACATAAGTTACACACAGAGACTGTAGACCAAAAACTATCGGCCAAATCAAACTTGACCATTATCTCTAATTATGAACAATGATATCCTCTGGGCTTCAAACGAGACATCCCATAATTTGGAGCTGACATCAAAAGTTGAAAGGAGAAGTTCAAATTTGGTTGTGGTTTCAGCTGCAGATAAGTCTCTTGACCCGTAAAAGATGCCAGTCAATATTTACAGCTGATTACATTATGTATCTGATATGGCTTCCACAGTTCTCTTGGTGCACTTGATAAAACAAGATCAGATAAGATCCACTGTCGCTTTTAAATTGTCTAAGAAGGCCGTTGTTGCACCACAGACTACTCCGATGTCTGGGTATGGATTTCACATTTTCTTCAGAATTTTATTATTTTGTGTCGTGCAAATGGAATCAGAAATATTTTCCCACCAGCGATCGCAACAGGTCTGCGACAGGTCTGCGCCATTACAATTTTTTATTCAGATTCCACCCCAGCTGTCTAAATCTAAATGTGCAATTGTACCCCATAATTATGCTCTGACTAATAATTTATTATTAGTCTAATGTAAAACAGCCTATTTACTTTACTTGTGAATTATAATGTAAAGTAATTTTAGTTCACATTGCCAACCTTTATTTTTATATACTGACATACCTTTTCTGTGTACTAATTATTGCATTATCATTCCATGTTGGTACAATATTCCTACAGTTTTAATGACTAATTTATATAGTTTTGTGGATACTGATAATGGGGGCATGTTTTCTCCATGGCTAAAGTGGGACATTTGGGCCCCAGCAAAATGCTGAAAACATCAACTTAAGCAGATTGCCTTTGTCTAGATGCACATGGATAGATTTTAGACAGGCATCACTGTTGGTATCTAGAAGAGACACTGATTAGAGATTCTTTGATGAAGTCTGATCACCACTTGCCCAGGCTATCACATACAAGGGAGGGTGGGGTTAGTGGGGTGAGGGTGCATTGGGGTTGTCTTAGCATTTGTGGAACCCATTATCAAACAAGCATAATGTTGTCCGATCACATTAGATGAATCTGTGTATCTTCATGACATATTGTTACTTTGAAAATCAGGACCATCTGCTGAGGAGGTGGTCATTATGAGAAAGTTATATTATATATCTGTGTGTCTGGCGTAGGATATGAAGACTCAGTCTACTGAGTAATTTCACTGTTACTTCTGCGTGATTAGGAGTATGTTTATGAGCATGTCATGTCACCACTGTCTGTTGTTCTTTCCATTTCCCTACACCGAGTGTATCACTAAAGTGTCATTCAGCTAGACATGGTTACATTTATATATGTCAGATACAGCAGAAATCATACATACCTCTAACCCGGTCTGGGTGCTGCAGGGGTCATTAAGAAACTTGCCAATCTTTGTATAAATTTGTGTCTTCCTATTCTACAGAAATGTGAGAAGGAAACAGTTTGAAACTGTTATTTTTTGGCGTTTGGTGACTGGTGAGTATATTTAATATAGCTCTGTAGATTTATATGAAATATGTGAGATATAATGTGTCTTGACAGAAATGGTCAACTTTACCATAAAAATTTCATTAGATATGAAATAACTAGAAAAATTGTAAATAACATACTAAATTGGCTACACATGCAACAAAAACATGATTTCTTTTTCTCTTCTTCAAAGTTTTGCAGCCAAAAAAACATACATACACATCATAAATCTCACAGACGTATCATTTTAAAGTTTTAATTGATGAAGATAAAAATGATATGAAATGGTTGTAAACATTTGTGAAGTTTTGGGTTATATTTGTATATGTAAATATTGTTAATGGTGGCTGGCTGTGGGTAAAAATAAATTGGCTGCTGTTATCAGTTATACCTGTTATACATAATTAAAACAGTTGTAAACTTATGTGCAGTTTGGGGTTACTAGTTTATTACCATGTGCGTGCGTGCGTGCGTGCGTGCATGCATGCGTGCGTGCATGATGTGTGTGTGTGCGCGCGCGCGCGTGCGTGCATGCGTGGGTGTGTAAATATTTTTACCAGTGGCTGGTCCCTGGGTAAGAATGACCTGGATGCTGTTATCAAATTACCGTTATCAGCCCTGGATATTGGTAACCTGGATCCTTTATCAGTGATCCTCTTCACTTGACAAATTCCGTTTGTGTTCCTACCCCTATAAGTCACCCTAAACATGGCTTCAGGCTCCAGGGTGGACTGTGTCCCGATTCTCAACCCTAAGGGGCCTTTAGCAAGTAGGACCCCCTGGGGTAAAACAACAATGCAAGATGAAACTGCAGATTATGTTTAAGTTATTGTGATAACTGATAGGGGTTAACTTCGGTTTGGGGTGACATTAACTAAACATAATAACACTTAGCTATCAAGGCCTGCTGTTTTGGTCAGCTGTATGTGGTGTTACTTTCATGTGGTGCAGACATCATTACTTTGACTATGGGGGAGATTAAACCAGTGCTTTATGAGTGTGCCATTTCCTGGGGCCACTCTAGGTACAGCTGTTCCTGTTTGGTGGTGAGGAAATCAGCCTTCTTTGTTCTAGAGGGAAATAGTCTGGTTGCTGCATTTGTCTTGGTCACTGTAGGAGAGTTGTAGCCTTCTGTTGTGATAATTATAATGAGAGTTGTGGTCATACCATGCAGGCTTTAAATTGAAAGGACTAGACAGAAGGGAAAATATTGCTGTGTTTTTGTGAGGGTCTACTTAGTGAGGCCTTCTTTTGTTAACATACTATGTAATAGCTTGAATAGTCATTTGAAAAAGTTGTAATTATATAATTGTCACACAAAGATATTTTTGTAATTGATTTGCACAATGGTCAATGCTGTTTGTTATGGTCACTTAAGAGAGGGTGCATGAAAACAAGCATTGTTTAATTGTTGTGGTCACTGTACAGAGGCCCTCTTTAACCAACCCATTCTGGATATCAGTGTTTCTGCTCTGTACACTGTAAATCATTGCCGGTTAGCTTGAGATGTTTTTACAATTAAAATATGTAATATATACAATATATACCATATTCATACAGAAGAAACACAATGAACCATTGTTTTGTTTCCCCCATAAAGTATCATAGCCATAAAATACTGCTATTTTTGTCACACATTTGAATACAGCAAATTATGTTTATATTATAGTTCCACGGCAGGGAAGTTAATGTGATACTAGGTTTTAAGAATCCCCCAGGCACGGGGAGTGGAAATGTCCCATTGCGGGACACATATATTTGTTGCGTCACCATTTTGCAACATTTTAGGACAATGTGCCTGCCAGGATTGACATTAAAGTGCACTTTATTTATAGCGTGGCAGTTCCCCGTTTGTTATTTCAGTCAGGAAACTCTAATGTGCTCAGCTCCTAATGTCTCTGGTTGGTTTATGAGCACATTAACTCACTTAATTGTTTGTAGGGGACTTTATCAGAAGGTGCAAATGTGGCCACTGATCTAGTAATGTCTGCTTGATTGTGAAGACACCCCACTTAGAGCCACTTATGGTAAATTGTGGGGGCTAATACAGGTGGGGTGACAGTAGTATGCAGGGTACCTGGGGCCACAGGTGGGGTGAGGCGTACATTAGGTAGGCTTTGTGTGAAGAAACTAAGGTATCTATCTAGTCCTGCAAAATTTTTTTTTTTTAAAGTTGACTTTCAAAGATTTTGTACTGATTGAAGATTAGACCCAGCAAAAACTACCAGTTGACTAGCCGAGTTGCCTGTTGTTGTGCAACAGAACAAAAAGGCAACCACTGTAAGAGCTTAAGACTCCTTGGGCTACCCAGTCACTTAAGACTCCTTGGACTACCCAGTCACTTAAGACTCCTTGGACTACCCAGTCACTTAAGACTCCTTGGGCTACCCAGTCACTTAAGACTCCTTGGACTACCCAGTCACTTAAGACTCCTTGGACTACCCAGTCACTTAAGACTCCTTGGGCTACCCAGTCACTTAAGACTCCTTGGACTACCCAGTCACTTAAGACTCCTTGGACTACCCAGTCACTTAAGACTCCTTGGGCTACCCAGTCACTTAAGACTCCTTGGACTACCCAGTCACTTAAGATTCCTTGGACTACCCAGTCACTTAAGACTCCTTGGGCTACCCAGTCACTTAAGACTCCTTGGGCTACCCAGTCACTTAAGACTCCTTGGGCTACCCAGTCACTTAAGACTCCTTGGACTACCCAGTCACTTAAGACTCCTTGGGCTACCCAGTCACTTAAGACTCCTTGGACTACCCAGTCACTTAAGACTCCTTGGACTACCCAGTCACTTAAGACTCCTTGGACTACCCAGTCACTTAAGACTCCTTGGGTACCCAGTCACTTAAGACTCCTTGGACTACCCAGTCACTTAAGACTCCTTGGACTACCCAGTCACTTAAGACTCCTTGGACTACCCAGTCACTTAAGACTCCTTGGACTACCCAGTCACTTAAGACTCCTTGGACTACCCAGTCAAATATTGGTAGGGCAATCATGGCAGTGCTATTGGCAGTGACAACTTCACACTCCAAACATCATGTACAACTACTGGTTTCACGAAGTGTTCAGTGGACGTTTGACATCGATCACTTAATAAACCTAGAAACATATATAGCATTGCTGACAATTTTATTTGCTATTATTCAGAATTACATAATCAACGTCAAATGTCCACATACATAATATCCCCACCATGGTGAATTTCGAATATTTTTTTTCATCATGGGCCATCACCACGGGCCATCACCATGGGCCATCACCATGGGCCATCACCACAGGCCATCACCATAGGCCATCACCACAGGCCATCTCCATGGGCCCCCTGTGTGTGCGTTCAAACGTTCAGCTCCATACATACAAAACTGTCAGAAATATGGGGGAACAGACAGAATCATAAACTACTGTATTATATAGACGACAATATCATTGGCTTAACAGTAAAGAATTTTACATTATAGGATGATTACTAGTAGGTATCAGATGTTTATGAACTTTGTTCTTTGTACTTATATACCATGTTCGACCTATTAAGTGTACCTGCCCTATTTAGTATACACCCCTTTTTTAATAAGCAGGACCCATAATTATTGTAATTTGACTGGTGTGGAACAACTGAAAAGTGTCTACACTAGTCACCAAATGACACCACTAGTATTAATTATTGTCTAGAGAGAATGTTGGACACATTGTGGTGTACGCTTATGAGAACAGATTCCTTGACGTTTTTTCTATGGCCCAGTTTTTTCAAGCAAACTGTACGCTTGTTAGGTAGAATACAGTAGGACAGTTTGAGAGGTTCCCTTTTTGCCATCAACGGTTTGTGCACCAAGCTATTATTCTGCAGCACGTGTAGTACAATGTGCAGTGTTTACTGCACATATTTTGGGCTGTATAACTGTTTCCCTGCAGCCGATTTATAGCTGTAATTTCTCTGCACTGTGCTATGTGTGATGATTGTTGGATCACTTTGTGCTTCATACTGTAGAGAACTACTTTGAAACGCATGCAAGTATGCATTGTTATCAAGTGCCTAAAATTTTTAAATAAAACTATTTTTAAATAGTGTTTTTGAGCAGATTAAAACATTAACATTATGTTATATGTGATTATGTATTATATAAATTTATATATTTTATTTTAAAAAAATTTTTAATAGAGTAAGTGCATCTTTTTTTATTTATATCATTTTTATGTGATATTTATATTTGTAAAATTCATCAGGTTTACTGAAATTGGAGATCAGAATTTAATTAACAAAATGGTGAACAAATGAGATTGTTCAGTCTTTGGAAAATTGATGCCTGGGTCTATAAGGTAACATTTTATGATGTAACAACTGCTATAGCATTGGTGCTGTTCCTTAGGAGAAGGTCCCTAGTAGTAGAAGAAATGACTTTTCTGCCTACAAATTAATTGATTGTTGCCATTATCAAAGAGTACCTATTTTCTGAGTAGGCCCCTGGATGCAATGTTAGTGATTTACAACTGTGAAGATTTGTGTTCTATCAACCTTGGACATTACGCAAGAGAATTGCATCAAATATTGATCAACTGGGCGATGGCGTCTTCTGTTAGATTTATTAAGTGTATGTGGTAGTTGTGTAGGCCTGGAGGCTCTGTAGGACATACACTGTTATGTCATGGTCTGGTGTGCAACATTAGTGACATGCTGTGTTCATTACATAAGACCTTGTTACAGACTGTTCCATTAATGAGTGGGCCAGTGCAGCAGTGTAAAATTATTTATAGAATAGGAGGGTATGAAAGATATAATATTTTATGTGACATAATCATTTTAAATATTTATGATTAACTGTAAATAGGTAGAATATGAACCTGGTGGATTAAATTTCTGCACACCAGGAATAGTAGTTAATAAACATATTTACAATAACAAATTTTCTCATCATGTTAGATTAATTTGGCAAAAAAACATGAACCTATTTAGCATTGACTATGAGACTAGTTAGTTTTGGCGAAATCTTTTGGCAAATTATTAAATTAATTTTAGTTGAGCCAAATTTGGCAAACAAAGACAAAAAAGTAACTATGTGTAGTCCACTTGTGTATGGTATAAAATAAGACTATGCACACTTTTAGTTACGTGATCTAACGAACAAGTCAGTTCTTTCGATGATTTAAAAAAAATACACACTTTGATTAAAGATGCTTAATCAATTTGATTTTTCTGCTAGTCTCATTTCAAATTAATTTTGTAAAAAAACTAAACCTACCTAGTATCCACTGCAACATGGTAGCTCGTTTGTGCATGTTTTGTATGTAGTTTTTCGTGAAATCATCAGAAAAACTATTAAACTAGTTAATGCTTGTTCAAGCATTAAGTGAAGTGAAAATTTAAATGCTGAAAATCGGTAAGAGGTTGGAGGTATGTTACGCCCATGATCAGCATTGACCCACACAGTGTTTACCATTTTGGATATCCACTTTTTGATCCTTACCAGATCTAACGACTAAAGTAAATTCTTTTGATGATTTGAACAAAAATAGGCATTTTTTTATTAAACAGACCACGAACATTAACCTAGTCACACACTACACATCTGGACATAAGTGAACTGGATTCCTGATGGGCTGAATCATTTGAGGAAACTGCTTTAATCACACACTCAGAGTTGAACATCAACTAACCTGGTTTGAAGTGGGCTATTTGAATGGTGGAGTCAGTTTTAATTGTTATCATATCCCCACTGTGTACAGTCAACCCCTTTCTCATCAACCCCTTTCTCCTCAACCCCCACCTCTCTAGCCCCGCTGGAGTGATTTATGACCTGCCACAACTTGTGGTTTGTGGTTTGGCAGTGGTTTGTGTCCACCTGGAATGTGTACCACATGTGCACTGGAAGGCCCTGAACCCGACTTGAATCCCTGCCAACTCACAGGCAGTTTCATGCCAAGACGCAATTGAGCAAACTGCATTTCTTCACATTCGCTGCATGTTGTTGATGGAAGTGATTTTCCACTTTCTGATTGACCAAACTTCCTTGCTGTAAGTCGGCAGAGAGAACACGAGGACGCCCCACTTCATTCATTTCATGTAGGGTGAAAAAACGTGGATAAACTTATGAAAAATGTGTAAATTTATGTGGAAATCCTTATGAGGTTCCAACGTTGGTCATACTGTAAAGTTTGTTCTGACAACTAAGATTATATAATATTATGCACTTATTTGCCACATCATATCAAACCGCTCTAAGATTTTTTATCCCTATTGTATATTCTCTATTTAATGGCATGAGCACAAAATTAAGAATTAACTTGAAAACTATATTATGAAGTATTTCTACTGAATTTTGTTTTGTTCACCAATAAATAATCATTGACATTTTGTTCATAAATGATAATATTATTATTATATAAAAATGTCCCATTACAGCCGCAGCTACCATTAACCACAGCATCATGTTATTTATTTGGACAACAGCATCTTTCCAGGACAACAGCATCTTTCCAGGACAACAGCTGAACATCATAGATCCTGGACCACCTAAACTCTATCAGATTTTTCCCACCTTATCTTGTTATCTAAAGCCAGATATCATAGTGTCATGTTATGATAAATGCCCATGATAAAACTCCATACCACATACCATGGTGTACCCAATTTGATGGTTCATTAAATGCTTCTGACAGCTTATGGGTGCATATCCATTCATGTTGTTTCATACCTGCAAATTATGTTACAGAACCATGTAATTTAAATGGCATCTCGTCCCAGTGGAAGTTAAAGCGATGGTTAGTCACGAAGATATCTTCATGCAGGTCTGTCATTCCAGCAAGACCATGACACAACTATCTAGTCTGTAGGTGCAACATGGATGGCAGTTATGATAAAACATCCAGGGTAAAGTTAGTCAATCTCCCCCTATCGCAATCAGATCCTTGAAGTGGTAATTACACACTGGCAACTGTTGCATTCAGGAAACTATGTGTGCAGTAATAATCAAGCATGTGTACTCTTGCCATATGTTTTAGTATTGATACACACCTCCAGTGGCATCTGACAGTTGTACTTGATAGCACAGAGTTCACTCATGCGTACATGCATTGCTCATCAGTGTAACATTCTGTAACACTGAGTTATTCAACCATGACCCCAAATTCAGGTTACCCCCATCTGCTTTCACCCCCCATCCTCGTCTCACCAGTTGTTTCTGTCTACATCACACACGACCCACCACCCCCGATGGATACCCCAGAAATATATTTATTTTTGCCAATGCCAAGTTCGTTTAGATGGTTTAGTTCTACGCTTTTGCCAATATACATTAGTTTTGATTTGATGGATGTGATCAAAATGTCAAGGATATGAAATGATTATTAGATTGCTAAGATATTTTGTCCTTTCGTGATTCAAACAAATAAATAGAACACATCTGTGAAACACAGCCCCAGGTGTATACGAGAACTTTCTAGTGAAGTAGTCAAGTGGTTTGTCAGGTAATAGTTCGCATCTATTTCTTTTTGGAGGATGCACAAGGAAAAATAATAACATAT
The DNA here is from genome assembly GCA_033239005.1 of Lamellibrachia satsuma. Taxonomy (NCBI): domain Eukaryota; kingdom Metazoa; phylum Annelida; class Polychaeta; order Sabellida; family Siboglinidae; genus Lamellibrachia; species Lamellibrachia satsuma. Next base: position 2,936,771 of record BSQZ01000041.1, on the reverse strand, counting down.
GAACTATATCATGAAAATAGGCTACATACACTTTGCCCCTTGCCTAAGGAACCATCTCATAATGCATGTCTGTGCACAATAATATTATTGTCATCTGTGCATTCTCTATGCCAGCAGCACAGGACACCTAATAATGATAACAATGTCCTGTCTATGCAACTAATATTGGTTTTGGGACATTTTATTACACCTTTATTACTGTCCTAAATTTACCAGCAGACATTACTCTACGATGCAATCAGCTTCAGGTCAAAAGGTCATTCATTAGAGAAAGAAACTATGTTAGCAAAACCGGGTATAAATTGTCATATTGTCACACACTGGGCTGGGATTATTGAATTCTCATGGAAAAAGGTCTTATATTTTGAGTATTAGTCTTAACAAGAAAAAAATGTTTAAGTATTGGTCTTAAAAATCCTAAATTTTTTAAGTATTAATTTTGAAAATATCTTTTTGACTTTTTGAAGTATTGGTCTTAAAAAGATCTTAAATTTAATCAGCCCAAAGCCACACACACCATGCATTAATTAAAACAGGTTAATTTCATTATAATTAGCAGTAAGCACTAAGGTAGGATCCTGGGTAAGCTTAGAATTAAGTTTAGGTTTAAGGTTAGGGTTAAGGTTAGGGTTAAGGTTAAGATCATTTAGGTCTCTCCAGGGTTAAAGTCTTCCTCCCATTAGACAGGATGTATTAAGTCACATCTACAACAATCACTGTACCATCTGTGTAAGGGACAATGCTAAGAGCACCAACTGGTCATAGATCTTTCTTTCCGTCTGCCACCCTGGCCATGTGTGTTTAGATTAGTGATAAATATATACTGCAGACACAGCACCATCTGCTGATGACTCCAAGGCAGACATGCTGTTTTATTTGTTTTTTAATCCTTATTTAAATTCTATATAAATCCGTATGTAATTGTTCATTGGTTGATTGGTCTATAGCATCCAATTTCAATCGAGTGTCGCCATCTGTGAGGAGACAAAATATACCTACACTAAATGAAATCCACGAGGTTCTGTCAGAAATCTTCCTCATATTTGCTTAGATCCACTGTTGCTGTCCATCTGTCGCAATCTCCTGCCACTTTCTCCCATTCTCGGCTGTTCATCTCTGTCCTTTCAAGATCTCTCTTAACGCTGTCGTTCCATCTTTATTCTGGCCTTCCTCCTTTCCTTCTACCACCTCTTTTGTTTTCCTGCTGTCTTTGTTAGTCTCTCCTCACTCATTCTCTGTATGTGTCCTGCCCATCACAATCTGCTCCCCACTACCTTGTCCTGCCCATCACAGTCTGCTCCCCACTACCTTGTCCTGCCCATCACAGTCTGCTCCCCACTACCTTGTCCTGCCCATCACAGTCTGCTCCCTACTACCTTGTCCTGCCCATCACAGTCTGTTCCCCACTACCTTGTCCTGCCCATCACAGTCTGCTCTCCACTACCTTTCCTGCCCATCACAGTCTGCTCTCCACTACCTTGTCCTGCCCAGCACAGTCTGCTCTCCACTACCTTCTTCCTCAGGTGTTTCTTTGTTCTAATCTCTTCTAATATAACATAACAATATAACATAACGTAACGTAACGTAACGTAAGGTAACGTAACGTAACGTAACGTAACGTAACATAATGTAACGTAACATAACATAACATGACAACATAACATAACGTAATGTGCTAGGTTTCACTGTAGATCTACCTAGTGACTTTTCTGTAAATTTTAAACAAATCCATGTAAATATGGGATACAGCCGTACTCCTACCAAAATCCCAATTACGTTTTGTAAACCATGTGAAACTGCCTGTCTGGGTAAGCAGAAGAACATCTTGAAGGTGTCGACCAGCAATATGTGTGGCAGTTAAACCAATCAACTACATCAGTAAATTGGTAAAGACATTTAGGCGGTTGTGATTTGTCAGTCCAGGCTTGCTTATCAGCAGTGACACTACTCACCCAGATACTGAATAATGCTTCTGTGTGTAAGTCATGCTGTGTACATAGATCTGGGGACAGACCACTATTGGAGTCATCTACCATTAAAGAGTCCTTAGGAAAGTGTATCTGATGTGCACATTTTTAGAGCACTTTAGCATTGGCTAAGTGAGTAAAGTTAATATTTTCTGTACCACTGCATTATATTCTCCAGTTGGTGACAATAAACAGACCAAGTCAAACCAAAGGTGTGAGGCTGGATGCACCAACATTTCAAAATCAATCACTGGATTGGGTCGAAATTGAGAAGTTTGGGTGTGTGTTTCTGAAAAATAAAGTAAATAATTTTCACAAATTTCACACAGGAGGTCAGAAAAATTGTGTTTACAGTGCTGTGAAAGTTTTAAAGAAAATCACAGAAGTTTTACCTACATGTCGTACATGAAATGCTCTAGTGGCCTCCAGTGGCAAAACTCAATGTGGTCTAAATTTGTTTAAATTTATTTTCTTGAAAATTCTTCACTTGTTGGCTGGTTGAAATGAGCACAGGACACTTGTGATTACACCATCGGTGTCTTTGTTTACAACTACAAGTTGTGTTGTAACAAATTAATGACGGTTACAGTTGCAGTCACCCTGGTCGGCTGCTGTGACGATTACATTCTTACACAGTCAAGGAGTTTTCCTTCAGTTGTAGATATCTTACGCCAGGGTCTCTTGGAAAACCCATCAATGAATGTTATGTTGAAGCTTCAGGTCATCCATAAACATGGCTGCTATTGATTTAATGTTACTGCTGCATGTGTTGGTTGAGGCCATGTGGAGATATTATTATCCAAGTCACATTCTTCAGTCTGTTGTTCATGTGGTTGTGATAATTAAGTTATAGCTTGTCGGGATGCTGGCAGATGTATTGTTATGCCTTTGATGTAAGTTCATGATTGATCTGGTCATATGTGTCATCCCTAGTGCAGGGTCACCACCAGGGGTCACTGTAAACCCCCTTCCCTTCTTGAGCCCTTTTTCACTTTCCCTTACATGGTGGTTTGGAGATCATCTTCCGAGCTAACCCTGATCTCTCTCCAGGATCATAATGTGTGTGTATAAATATATAATGTTTCTACTAAAAAGACACTTATTCATGATCTCATAAGTTTTACTAACTGGAAATAAAATTGCAGATTAATAATAATAAACTGGTGTAGGACCAGAACTCTGAGGGAGCAGACACAGGTGAAGCAAACCAGAATCATTAAGCATGATACATACAAACAAATATCTGCTTACAGTTGGTGTGTATTATGATGACAAATCAAGAAATCTCTGGATATGATGAAAACACACTTAAAATTGATACATGTTATAGTTTCCTGTAATATTAGATTCTGCAGAGAGACAGCGATGTCACTGGCAGAATGTATAGAGTGGTTGTCAGAGTAGGTAACTTGTGTCTGATTGTCAAAGGAGGTAAATTGTGTCTGATTGTCAGAGGAGGTAACTTGATTTTCAGGGGAGGTAACTTGTGTTTGGTTGTCAGGGGAGGTTACTTGTGTCTGATTGTCAGGGAAGATAACTTGTGTGTGATTGTCGGGGAGGTTACTTGTGTCTGATTGTCAGGGGAGGTAACATGTGTCTGATTGTCAGGGGAGGTAACTTGTGATTCACTTATGTAGACTGATGTCAAACAGCATGTTATACACATGTACACATGTACACATGTGAATGTAGTCATAAAACTAGAGGTTGCAACTGCATGCATGGGTCATTAAATATGTGATGTCTTCATGGCAGATGGCTCCTTCAGGGAATATTATTAGCTTGTTATCGCAAAGGCAGAAAGACAGACAAATATATTTTTACATCATATTGTTAGCGTAGTTTTGTTCATATTTATAAGCAAAATTTTTCACGTGTCCTCTGCTGCTGTCTCGAAGCTTTGGCAATTTCGTTCATCCCACATTTCCACAATTCACTCAGCTGTATAAATGAGTACCTGGCTACAGACAGAGATAGATATCTGAACAAATAGTCTTCGTGCAGTAATTGCCACTTGATATGATTATACACAGCCCTGTATACCAGCATCGGCTAGTCTTGTGTCTCTCCTTGCCACTTGGTTGATTATATATAACAGCAACGTCTAGGTTTGTGTCTCTCCTTGCCACTTGGTTGATTATATATAACAGCAATGTCTAGGTTTGTGTCTCTCCTTGCCACTTGGTTGATTATATATAACAGCAATGTCTAGGTTTGTGTCTCTCCTTGCCACTTGGTTGATTATATATAACAGCAACGTCTAGGTTTGTGTCTCTACTTGCCACTTGGTTGATTATATATAACAGCAATGTCTAGGTTTGTGTCTCTACTTGCCACTTGGTTGATTATATATAACAGCAATGTCTAGGTTTGTGTCTCTACTTGCCACTTGGTTGATTATGCATAACAGCAATGTCTAGGTTTGTGTCTCTACTTGCCACTTGGTATGATTATATATAACAGCAACATCTAGGTTTATGTCTCTCCTTGCCACTTGGTTGATTATATATAACAGCAATGTCTAGGTTTGTGTCTCTACTTGCCACTTGGTTGATTATATATAACAGCAATGTCTAGGTTTGTGTCTCTCCTTGCCACTTGGTTGATTATATATAACAGCAATGTCTAGGTTTGTGTCTCTCCTTGCCACTTGGTTGATTATATATAACAGCAACGTCTAGGTTTGTGTCTCTACTTGCCACTTGGTTGATTATATATAACAGCAATGTCTAGGTTTGTGTCTCTACTTGCCACTTGGTTGATTATATATAACAGCAATGTCTAGGTTTGTGTCTCTACTTGCCACTTGGTTGATTATACATAACAGCAATGTCTAGGTTTGTGTCTCTACTTGCCACTTGGTATGATTATATATAACAGCAACATCTAGGTTTGTGTCTCTCCTTGCCACTTGGTTGATTATATATAACAGCAATGTCTAGGTTTGTGTCTCTACTTGCCACTTGGTTGATTATATATAACAGCAATGTCTAGGTTTGTGTCTCTCCTTGCCACTTGGTTGATTATATATAACAGCAATGTCTAGGTTTGTGTCTCTCCTTGCCACTTGGTTGATTATACATAACAGCAATGTCTAGGTTTGTGTCTCTCCTTGCCACTTGGTTGATTATACATAACAGCAATGTCTAGGTTTGTGTCTCTCCTTGCCACTTGGTTGATTATATATAACAGCAACGTCTAGGTTTGTGTCTCTCCTTGCCACTTGGTTGATTATACATAACAGCAACGTCTAGGTTTGTGTCTCTCCTTGCCACTTGGTTGATTATACATAACAACAACATCTAGGGTTGTGTCTCTCCTTGCCACTTGGTTGATTATACCTAACAACAACATCTAGGGTTGTGTCGCTCCTTGCCACTTGGTTGATTATACATAACAACAACATCTAGGGTTGTGTCTCTCCTTGCCACTTGGTTGATTATACCTAACAACAACATCTAGGGTTGTGTCTCTCCTTGCCACTTGGTTGATTATACATAACAACAACATCTAGGGTTGTGTCTCTCCTTGCCACTTGGTTGATTATACATAACAACAACATCTAGGGTTGTGTCTCTCCTTGCCACTGACATTCAGTGCTAAAAATCATAGCAACAGGATTCTAAGAAAGTGTCCGCAGCGTGTTTGTTTTTTCATGTTCTTGTTATCTGTTGGTGAGACATCAGGCTTGAAATGATGTTTTCCTTGACTGGTGAGAGACAGTAAGTGGCTATGGGAAAGTTGAATGAGATTACTGGCAACATTTCTAGTCAAAGTGCCAGAGGCGGTATGCCAAAGCACATTCGCACATGTATGCCCACGTGCACACATGGCATTGCCAGAGTTGTCATTAGAGGCAAAGAGAATAGCATCCGCCTATAAGAGGCAGTGGGTAGAGTATTATGATGTTAATTACAAGACTGTTACTATACGTAACAAGAGTTTGTGGAGTTTAATAATGCATCGCTGTGATTCTAACTGGCTTTGTCAATTTGTGAGAACTTCCCTTTTAAAGGGAAAAACTTTAAATCACCCTCCAGGCAGGTTTTATTTCTTCTATGACCTGCTTACTTGGCCAAGGATCTCTGTAGCCATGTGGTGAGGCCATTAGATAAAACATGTTTAGTACAGTATTATCTCCTTCCCTCACTCCAGAAGGCAATAAACACTGCACAACGTTCTGCTCCCCTTAGCCAGGGCTTAAAACCCATTTAGTCCATTGGGAATCAGGTTCGTTGATATTCATATCTGTCAATACATGAATAACTTAAGTAATACACACGGTCGGTTTAATAAAAGATTGCGCACTTTTGTTAAAATCATCTAAAGAATTGACTTTGATTGTTATTGGCTAACTTGTGAAAGACTAAATAACTTGTGAAAGACTAAATAACCGCATGTTCCTGGCTCGGCTAGTCTCGGCCACTTTCACATGACTTCGACTGGGCCCAGTCAAAAATCATTTAAGTAATAGTTTGTCCGCTGATTTCTAAGTAACATCAACAAGGACTTTTAGATGTAATATGCATATAACAAAGTAACAATGTGATTTGATAAACATAGTTACTCTGAAAGTGAGTGAAGTCATGGATGTCTTGTGTATAACCAGGAATTGTACAGATTGATCCCATGGGTAGTTTTCTTTTACAAAAAATCCTGGGTTCTTTGCAGTTGATACCAAGATGTGACATCTATGAATTAAAGTCAAACTTGAAACAGTTAACAAGACATTACAAGGAGATGAGACATTAAGTTTGAAGGTGCATAATTAATGCTGCAGAGAGAATGGGCTGACATTGAAGTGTATATTGGCAATCTGGTAGTTTTAAGCACCTATTACTGCGAGTAAGTATTTCATTACTCCTGATGATTCTATTGGCTATGTAGGGGGCGTCCCAACCCCAACTGTTGATAATATTTTCATCAAAAATAAGAAAACTGAAACATAACAATTTTATTTGATGATAGATTAGCAATCAGTACCTATGACCCAATAGCCCAAGGCTTACATGGTACTGTAGCTTTCTTTTGCATCAGGCTATGGTATCACTAAAATACATGGAGCTCTCTACATGAGAGGGAAATGTGAGAGCTCTTTAGATGTCATTGAATTGGTGCCTGGAACAGAGTATGTTTTATGAAGCTGGAGGTGTGAAGTCGTCATATAAAAACTATTCACAAAAGGTCCCCTTGTTGTGTTGAGAGCCGTAGCCAGTGGTGTTTCTGTGATGTTGTTTGCCCAGCCCGCTGGCCTGGCCCGAAGTGTTCCTCTGACACATTGGCCCAGCAGCCCTAGCACCAGTTACAAGTCCACTTCCTCAGCTCCAGGCCAGAGTCTCTTTGATGTCTGCATCCACTGCTCACAGTAGTGTTAATTTTAGTTTGGGCAACCTTAAAAAAGTGGCATTTGGTACTGTGCCAAGATGCCTTGTGGGTTACCCAGATTACCAATCACTTGACAGTTATGTTTCAATTCCAGATTATTTATCTTCGGGATCCTCTTCACATAAAGAATTCATGTCTTTGAACATTATTTGGATGCCGAGTTGAATACACCAGATCGTGTGTTTACTGGGACAGCCTGATCAAGGGAGAAACATCCAGTTTTTTATTTATTTTTTATTTTCATTCACACAAATAAAACCGTTTTTGATATCATCCCTGTGTTCGGTGAACCGTGGTGAATTTTGCAATGCCTCAAGTGATTTATGCTGTGGTTTCTGGCCCCTGCTGTTGCCTTCACAGATCATGCCGCCTGTCAACCAGGACAAATTAATTGCACCATCAAAATATAATTTACATACTGACAGTGCTGTTTGCCAGGTTAGTACGCAAGTAGCAAGGTACGTGTCACATGGCTGCACCTATGACTGGAGTCTAAAACACGACAACAACATATAGACGGGAACACCCAGTTGAATCGTAAATCTTAAATAATTTTATTCATATAACAGGAAAATCATGTCTTACTCCCGCCATAGGTCATAGTAACCTTGTACTGAAATGAGAATAACGAAATGGCCCAAAACCGAAACTGAAACAACCCCAACTGTATATAAATATTTCAGAGACCGAGAGAAGAAGTCATATTAGTGAAATGTGATGAAAACTCTCATCAATTTCAAGATTTGGATGAGGAGATGAGAAGAGAAATGTAATTCTGGAGGGGTGTTTGATATAAGGGTGGTCATTATGTGTTTGTGTGTGTGCATGAATGTGTACATGCATGCGTGCACACAAATATGACCGTTTAGTTTACAGTTCTTTTGACGTTTTTTTGACATATAATCCCAATGAGGCAGTGTTTGCCTCTGTGCCAGATGTTGTAGGTGGAAAACTAGAACAGCAGTGAGAGGCAGTGTATTCATCTGCCAGCTAGACATGCCTGCGTATGAATACTTAATGACCTGATATTGGCAGAACAAAAGGCATTAGTAGTGTGAGTACTGTAGCAACACAGGCACTGTAGATTACACACGTTTCCTGACATGGACCACTAAACTTGATAGAATTACATTACAGGTGGCTGAATATATTGTCTGTGGGTCCAGTAGGCATGTTCAACCGCTGCCGTAGCTCATTAATAATCAGTTTTATTGTAGCGCTGAGCTCAACACCTTTAACCACAGTATCAATACTGCTAACACAGACAACTTTGACCACATTGTAACACTGCTAACAATAACATCGTAGAACACAACTCCAACACTGCTAACCATGAAACCATGAAACACAATTCCAACACTGCTAACCACAGCCCCATGAAACACAACTGCAACACTGCTAACCACATCACCATGAAACAGCTGCAACACTGCTAACCACGATACCATGAAACACAACTCCAACACTGCTAACCACAGCCCCATGAAACACAACTGCAACACTGCTAACCACATCACCATGAAACAGCTGCAACACTGCTAACCACGATACCATGAAACACAACTCCAACACTGCTAACCACAGCTCCATGAAACACAACAGCAACACTACTAACCATGAAACCATGAAACACAACTCCTACACTCCTAACCACAACACCATGAAACACAAATTCAACACTACATGCCACAACACCGTGAAACACAACTCCAACACTGCTAGCCACAACACCATCAAACACAACTCCAACACTGCTAGCCACACCACCATTAAACACAACTCCAACACTGCTAGCCACACCACCATTAAACACAACTCCAACACTGCTAGCCACAACATCATGAAACACAACTCCAACACTGCTAGCCACAATACTATCAAACACAACTCCAACACTGCTAACCACAACATCATGAAACACAACTCCAACACTACTAGCCACAACACCATCAAACACAACTCCAACACTGCTAGCCACAACACCATCAAACACAACTCCAACACTGCTAGCAACATCTAACATAAAACAATTATAATACTACAAGTAAAGAGCTTAGGGGTTAGACAACTTGCTCTCAAATGGGTCTGACATTTTGAGGGCAAGCCCCACACCTGTGATGTAAACACAGGGTTTGTGCCCCCCCACTACTTGGGCAGAAAATGTCTTGCTGCCAGGAGTCATTATGGCTCCTACTAACAGCTGTCTGGATAACTACAACTATCATAAATCAAGCGCTAGTGCTGTACAAGTTAATGCGGATGTGTATTTTTTGTTTCCGCCATGCTGACGCCACCTATCAGTTGGTTGTGCGTGGTTTGCTACATAGAAAAGATAAACGTTCATTCTAGTGAATGTTATCCCATTTATGTTTTGATTTACCTCGCACTAACCTACCTGTTCACTGCTACCCTAGACATTCAGTTTTATATTATGCATAAACAGCAAATCTTACCTGCAATTATGATCTTTTTATTCATATCTGCAGTTCTATTAGATATGTATCTAATCATCACTCAATAGATATTTTATTTACAATTAATTTCTATCAACACTGCAGATTAGGCATAATTTCAGTTGACGTTGCCGATATGTCTAATCTGTTAAAGATAAATTGGGTACCAGTAATAGAGTTACCGACGCAATGTGTATTGTAACACTTAAAGATAATATCCATTCCTGAATAAAAATGCCCTGCAGTGGCTAATCCTATTAACAGCTTTACAATGGCCAATTATGTTTATAGCAATGGTGCTCTTCCTGCTGTGAGCGAGACCTTCTGTGGCCTTGTTACATAACCTGCTCCATGCTGGCATTCAATGGCTTATGTTTGTCCTAAGGACAGGAGAAAGAGACAGGAGGAGAACGTTCACATGGGGCAGTTCCTGTTGCTGTCTATTTATTTTTTTAATGTTCTTGTTTCATAAACATCTCTAAACGGTTATTATCAGCGGCTTCTGTTACACCAACACAAGTCACTAAATACAGACACACAGTTGTATTCATTGCTTGACTGGTTCAGGGTTTTAATGTATATATCCTGTGTTGTGTAAATTTAATAGTAGACAAATACAAATGGTTCTTCTTGCATGTTTCATATAAACGATAGGTTGAGCAATACTTGGGTAGAAAATGATGTGCCATTAACGGTAATAATTGCTAATAAAATATAGGGATGTCACCACAGTAGGAAAACACTTTCTCAAACAGGAATTAAGAGGAAACTTAAAGCAGTCAGGAAACTCTGGACAACCGGGATGACACATCTTTCTTGACCTTCAGTGACCTTCACCATCAGGAGACATTTACTACCATTAAAGATAATTGGGACCAGAGTGAATCCTGCTTCCCTGTCATCCTTCTTCTGTGTTGGTGACTTATCCTACAGAGTCTAGACCCCTATTCCTGTACCTTCAGTTTCATTTGTCACTTAATACAAGTGTAAGACCCTATTTGGTCCATTCCCCATTTGGTCAGGGATGTTATTTTTGGCTGTGGGCCAATAATCGCTGAGGCTACCAACTAAATGCTGTATTCTACTGGAGTATGCTTTTTATGGAGTTGTAATACATTACAAATACATGAAATATCTATCACCATTAACATACTATTCCATATCTCTGACATTTTCAACACATATGTTACTCATGTATACTGCACAAAACGTAAAGTTTATCTGATGACAAACCGAAATAATTTGTATTGCCACCAGTTGTGTCAGTAGCCACTATGATTGTAGGCTTCAAGTTGTGAACTAGCAGTCTCTTGAAGATATTTCTTGTCACCTTTTAGTATGGCTTAATGAAAACTATAAAGTTTGCTTATTTGCTTTGTTATGTTCAATTTGGCACCAACTTGACTTGTTATATAAACAAGTGCACTTTATGGACAAAAGAACATTATTACCAAATGACTATAAACACACATCAAAGAAATACAAAAAGAAGGTAATCTTACTGAATGATCTTAATAAGATGTTTGTATTGTGGTTTTAATGAAAATCAACTGCTGTGTTTACATTTACCTTGTTCATTCACCTTACATCATATTAAACTATCCATTAACAGATGTTTTTTTATAATCTACTGAAACAGTTTGACTCACCTGCCGATTACTGCCAACAAATACAAATATCATTATTACAGAGGTGTACCACTTAGATGGCGTGGCGCAAACTGCTAGTTATAATTTGAATAGAAACTGCATAATATATGAGGTTTCTTGGTGGGGTGCTTGCATTATCTGCCTCTTTGCTTTGTAATTTGCACCTTTGGGTCAAGTAATCTGACACCTTTTGATATATGTCATAATTGAAAAAAAGTGGCTTTTTGACAAGTGCTTCTAATGTGACAGAAGCTTGTCAATCAATCAGTCTTTATTGGTTGTGACACATACTGTTATATAATATACAGTACACAACAGCAGTGCAATAAGTATGTGTGTTTGAAGAAATGCAGAAAACCTTGGACAGTATATGTACAGACTATTTAATACCAGATAAATATATTTTACACCCAAATATTATGCTCAGAAATTTTTTTATTTTGGACAATTTCGTCTCTTTAACATGTAGGATATTTCTGAGCCCTCTGTGGATGTTGAACTAACCCAGTGTCATATTGTCTGAGGGAAAACAAACGTTCAAACATGTCCAGTGGAACTGGTTCCAGGCAAGTCTGCAGACTTGGAAACATGACCAGAACAATTTACACTAAGCTATAAAATAGTGGCCAAGTATTACAGGTGCCAAGTCACTACAGGAGAGCTGCTGGTTTTCTGCCAGAAACCAACCGCAGCCACCTGTGAACACCCATTTGTCAGACCTGCCTCAATGTGTATTACTCGTATGCAAAATGGATTTTGAAGGTATACAACTGTGGATCTATGATACAGTCATATCCCGTTTTAATATGGATTTTTTCAAATGGAAATTTTTTATAAACCCATATTTTTGTGTTTATCACATTAGTATAAATTCTAATGACAAACTGCTATGCAGATTTCCAGTGAAACCTAGCAGATTTCGTTTGATGTAAGTTAATTTTGTAGCCTGATATATGGCAAACACCCGATCACGCCAACAGGTAAACAAAGATACAGATTTCAACACAAACACAGCAGATCAACATTTATGGTCTGGAGAAATCAGCAAATAGTCAAACTGAACAGTTCTCCATTTCATATGTCCAGGCACATAAAATGATTAGAACAAAATCACCTTAGATGACAGTCCAGGGAGTAGTGTTGGGACGTCTTGCTAATCGTGTTTGTCTTGCTAATCTGGTTGATTCAGGGTACAGTGGTGATATAAATATGACTCTAGACTTTGTTTTGTTCTACATTTAGTCAGTAGGATAACAAATATAATTGCTATGGTAATAACAATGACACTGTAGCAATAACTGTAGCAATGATGCATGTGACTGAAAGAAGTCTTAGGTATACAATATATGACTTTGCTAATAAATAGAAGTTGTTTTCATAGCCTGACATGTTTACACTGTTGAAGTGCCAGAGTGTTGTTACAAAAGCCAACATTGTATTTAATTAGAAGGTAATTAATTTCTAGTGGGCCCTCACTGTCAACCCTTATAATATCATCACTGTCCACACACTGTGGAGTTGACAAACACTTGAGATGTGACAGATTAGCAGACCCATGTGTCCACTCAAATTGCGTTGGCATATCAACATCTTGAATTAGAAACTGATGAAATTTCTCTGACAGGCTCATGCATCATGAGATAAACAGTTGTCTGGTCTAGAGAAGGTTGTGCCTTAATTTGCCGCTTCTCAAGTTTAATGAGCTGTAGTGAGAGTTGTGAGAGATGCCAGGGTCAATAGTTGAGTTTCTTCTGTTGTTGTCTGCCAGTCGGTGGGGGGACAGAGTTGGTGGGTTGATGTGCAGTGCTTCGTTGTGTTGGGTTTATGATTGCATTAGCTCATCTACCCATGGATGGGTGGGTTTCATTACATTATAGTCACTCCACCCGTCTGGCCATCTGATGGATCCTTTGTTGCATCAACATTTGGTGTGTACTCTCACTCTCTCTTTCATCCCTATCCCAGACTTCCTCACTCTCCCTCTCTCACCCCTCTCTTTCACCCCCTACAACTCTGGCAGTCTTACTGTAATCTCTCTCACTCCTTCCCTCCCTCCTCTCCCCTCTCTCTTCCTTCATATATATATATATATATATATATATATATATATATATCTCACTCTTTCTCTCTCCTTCCGTCTCCCTCCCTCCCTCCCTCCCTCCCTCCCTCCCTCCCTCCCTCCCTCCCTCCCTCCCTCCCTCCCTCCCTCCCTCCCTCCCTCCCTCCCTCCCTCCCTCCCTCCCTCCCTCCTCCCTCCCTCCCTCCCTCCCTCCCTCCCTCCCTCCCTCCCTCCCTCCCTCCCTCCCTCCCTCCCTCCCTCCCTCCCTCCCTCCCTCCCTCCCTCCCTCCCTCCCTCCCTCCCTCCCTCCCTCCCTCCCTCCCTCCCTCCCTCCCTCCCTCCCTCCCTCCCTCCCTCCCTCCCTCCCTCCCTCCCTCCCTCCCTCCCTCCCTCCCTCCCTCCCTCCCTCCCTCCCTCCCTCCCTCCCTCCCTCCCTCCCTCCCTCCTCTTACTGTGTAGTCCTAGCTGTCTAACTGTCTGGTGTCTACACAGGGGGTAAACATGTAACCCGATGTGGACTAAAAAACACTGGTTTCTCTTTAACCCACACAAAATAATACACCCTAAGAAAACATGAGAAGTGCCTACAGGCAGCCCAGCTACTCTGTCTACCCACATTGAGAGCAACGCAGAAGAAATGAAGACTTGCGCATTATTTGTCGACCTTCATCCACTTGAAGTGATGAAGTTCCCTGTGGCTCCCAGCATGCGTCAGACTTCATCCTCAGTGATATGGTAATCGTCCTTCCATCCTCCTGGCATGGAAAGTTCTGCTTCAGACAGCCAGTAATGAACTACTTTTTCTCATCTCCATTTTCCATAGAGATGTGTTTTTCTGATAATGGTTTCCTGCTGCTGTCTCTTGACAGCATTTCTTGAGGGAATATACAGTGTTGGTAGCACTGGTTGTGAGGAAACCTTCCTTGTGGATCCGGGGACTGATTCCAGGCTTCCTGTGTGCTGGATCAGACAAAGGCAGTGGTGATTTAACACTACAGTGTGTATTATAATCTGAACATGTATTTTTTCCTAGTGAATAAGGGAATGCATGATACCATTATAGTATTGACAGGATTATATTAACCCCTTTATCTTTACGGGAGTCCCACTAACTGTGACCTGTTGCGTTACACGTCCAGACATTGTGATACAAACAGTCCCATAGTTAAGACAACACTGAACTTCCTTCTAAGTTACCACATTATAAAGTGCAACAACTATAACTTGTCTAACTAGGCTAGCTTTGTAGATGTGTTATTCCTAACTGTTCCTCTGTTTCTGCCAAATCCCTCATTACTACATCCTACAAAAGGATGCAAAAGCTTTAAAATATGCTATCTTAGGCATAAACTGACACATTTTTGGTTTTACTTTCACTTCACAAATTACTTTCACTTCTCACATTGCTTTCACTTTGCAAATTTCTTTCACGTTACACATTGCTTTCACTTCACAAATGACTTCACAAACTGGATGCATTACTTTGCTGTTTAAAATGCTTTCTCTTTGTTTACACATAATATTTCTCTTAGCTTAATTATAGTACTCTGTACATTTATAGGTTATGACAATATTTTATACAGATTCTTAATTAATCATGTTGAGTACATTGTTACCAGAAAAAATATTGTCCAAACAAAACATTGTAGGGTCAGGTTTCCAATACACTCATACTGCACATACTAGATCAGGTAGACAGAATCAAATATATATTTTATTTGGCCTACGCAAGCCCAACATCTGACTCTGATATGTATTGGATGGTGGCCAAGAATTAATTTCATCGTCTCAGGTTAAATGTCCGCCTGGGAAACCTCTAGACCAATATCACATCAGGTCTTCTAATGTCAGCAACATCAACTTGTGACCGGCGATGACCTTGACTGTGTTGTAGTGAAGGTCATATGTGTCAGTCTATGGAAGACTATGACAAATTTGTCCCTTTCTTTCTGCTGGGAATAGGTTTCTGTGAATATAAAAAGTAATATCCATTATTAATGATTGCTCGAGACTGGTTCCATGTTATGTGGATGACAGCTGATATATTTACACACATGTTATCATCATTCACTAATCAGTCTGAGAAGCATTACAGACAAGAAAGACATACTAAGGGTTCCCTTCCACCTCCATACACCGGCAAACTTTAAACACCCCAGTAGCCTACTTACATCTGCCTTCTTCCGACATAAAACAGTCATTGCAGACGTTTTATTGCCTCTTTCTTCCACAGTAGCTGCCATCATAGGAGACAGACAAACTGCTGCCCAGGGGAAGGGTTAATAGAATTATATTCATGATGACTACCAGAAATGTCCACATAGAAAGACAAACCACCACACTCTTAAAAACATTAAACTTTTTCAATTATATGGACACTTTCATAAGCAGAAATGCCTTAATATGAAGAACAGTAATTAAATGATTATTATGATTGTCATAAGAAAGGTTTATTGGAATTATTCACCCTCCCAGTTAGTAGCATAATAAATGCACACCCCCGTGCATCCAGTAGATGTTACTTGGTATCATATTTGCCACTGCACCAGTTGTAGACTAAATAAAACTTTACATATTATATTTGAACATTTTTATTACCAATATTTGAACAATTTAACTGTAGTGGGAAGTGAAGTTTGTGTAGTATTTTCTAGGCACGTGGTGAATATTTTCAAAATGTTGCAGTATTCAAATTGGACTCTACCTTTTTAGTTAGCTGCAGGCGTCTCATTCAACTGGCCATTTGTTGTATAATTATGTTGACCACAAAGTCCATCGTACGTCCATCCGGTCATCGAAGCCAACACAACAACAACCAATCTGCATCCAATTTAAGTGGCTTCCTTTTGACTTCCTGTCCTTTCTTTATGGAAACAACTGTGATGTCCATCAACTGTCCTATGGCATTAAATGGTCATTCAGGATGTCACGTATTTGTTTAGTAGAACTTAGTTACTCTGCTGCAGAAGGAAACTATTGATAACTGAATTGGTTGAAATATTAAAAGTAGTATCTACACACATAAAGTTAGAAACAAATCGGTAATTTAATATCTTTGAATGACTATTTAATGTAAATTATTATGGTAATTTAAACCATTATTTTGTTGTTATTCAAAATGATGTGTAATATGACAGCATATCAAAAAATTTATTTATAATAATGGTGATAATTAAAAAATCTTGCTCTAACGTAATAACTTACAGTCCCATAATAAATACAGTTAATTAAAACCAATATTGAAATATTGCTTATTTGATAAACAAATAAATTACTAAATGAGGATTGTTACATTATTATTGAGACTTTATTTTTTTTCACAGCTAGGAAAACAAAATGTTACTGTAAACTGTTATGTCCTAAGAAAAATAGGGTGGGGTGATCGGGACGGGGGGGGGTTGATGACAGGGTGGGGCAACTTTGATGACATGGCCCTTTAAGGAACCGGACAAGTGGAATTGTTACAACTTATTTATTAGTCATAAAGTTGTGCAACTTGTTTTATTGTTGTGTGTTTCAATGAAACCAAGAAGTCTGCAGTAAGTGGCAGAATAACAATAAAAACTTTATTGTGCGCCAACTAAAACTGTCTAGAACTGTATTTTGTTAAAGTCATTGGATGCTTCTTATTTTAAACTTAGTTCAGTTTAGCATACAATTCAACATTAGATTCTTTTTCAGAAAATAAAAAAAATTCAGATAAATTAATACAAATGTTGAAGTGTGACTCAACTGTGTTTTTGTTTATGTTTCAGGTAAGCGCCCTGTTTTGTGTTGTGTTTATTACGTTGAGCAGAGAGGTAACTTACACTCACAGGTAAGTTGCAATTATCACCTGGGCTCATTAAGTCTCATCTGTGCTTTAGCAGTAACTCACACCTGCGATGAATTAGTTCATGTAATTTACACCTAGTAATTTGTCAGCGTTTCGCCCTGAATATGCAATCGACTAAATCACTTAATATGTTCTATGACCTACACCTGGCTTGTCTTTTTTTGGAGTCAGCAATTTGTGTTTTCCACCTGTCTGCAACTATAGGGAACGTACAAAAAATTTCATTGGTTAATTGACATGGAGCTAGTTAGGGTTTTGTATAATTAAAATGCCAAAATTATCTAAACAAATTATTTCTAAGGACATCTAAATTAGCAGTGTTGTTTATTCATGTTTTAATGTTTATTGCTGTAATTTATTTATCATCAGAAATTGGATAAAACAGAATTTAACAGATCAGAAAATCAGCTGGTGAAAAATTTTATAAATACTTCACCTTCAAAATAGAAGATTTATATCTTTTAATTCAATGACAAAAACCTTATATTTCACCCTAAAAATTGAAGATTTATATATTTTAATTCACCACCAAATTGTGTATCTTTGAAAATATTCAGACATGAAAGGTCTTCATAGTAACATGTTTTCTTTTGTGCATTCCCTTTATGGTGTACTATGGAACATTCAACAGTGGCATGGCAACAGGATGATTTAATCAAGAGCTTGTATAGACAGTCCTGTAACCATAGTAATTTTCTCTTTCCAACCTGGGCCCTGTGATCACTGGTGACATAGATCTCCGACATTCCCATGCATGTAGTTGTGGTCTCGACACGTCACTGACAATCGACGCATCATTGTTGGTCGCTGAATTATGCATGGGATCTCGCGTTAGATTTATGCGCGTCCAGGTAAAAAGGGCATTTGCAGGCGCCCCGGGACACCCAGGGTGGGGGTATGATGGAGGAGAGACACTGTAATTGTTGTTCACCCCCTGTGGACTGACCTGCTGCTGCGCAGATTTGTCCACGAATCTGATTAATTAAAACAAAGATAGATGGAGCGAAGTAAAAATGCAAGATATTTGCATCTCGGGTTATTCGAATGTAGGAGTAAATGTGGCAAGTATCATACTTGATAAAATGGTTTTAAGTTGAAAAAAATTACCATTATTACAGTATTCCTGTTTTTGTTTTTTTTATCTCATGATAATCTTCTTAGTTAGTGTAATAATTATCATGACACTGTTACATACATGTGTCTCTTTTTGCACTGTTTTTCTGCCATAATGGGATTTGTTTGTATACTGGAGGATATATTTGTGCATTGGAGGGTATATTTATGTATTGGAGGGTATATTTGTGTATTGGAGGGTATATTTGTGTATTGGAGGGTATATTTGTGTATTGGAGGGTATATTTGTGCATTGGAGGGTATATTTGTGTATTGGAGGGTATATTTGTGTATTGGATGGTATATTTGTGTATTGGAGGGTATATTTGTGTATTGGATGGTATATTTGTGTATTGGATGGTATATTTGTGTATTGGAGGGTATATTTGTTAGCCGTCTGGCTTCAACTTAATTGCCATGTGTATTTTTTCTTTTGTGCCATTTAGTTCAATATACTTATCCAAATGGAACAAATACTATTCTGAAATTGATGGATGGACTGGACCTATGGATGGTGAATAAATATGCATTCATTTGTCCATTGGTCCACCCGGCGCACCTGCCGATCCATCTTCAGCATTCCGGAATCCTTGAATACTACAGCCATTAATCATTCATCACAAGGTCCACCTTCAACTGGACATATAGACATACTTGGACAGTGATAAATATGTGTATGCCCAATGGTCAAACCTAAATTGCTTTCATTGCTAGGTAGGCGAAAGATGTAATTTTAATTTTTCATTATAAATTTACCTTGCTAACTAGATAGTGCATGTTGGTGACGATAATTGCCAGGTTCGTTCAAGATGTGTTAACTAGAAACTAAACTGACAGTCACCCTGCTATCCTTCAAGTTGATAGTTGTGCTTGGTTCTCCCATGTCGACCTTTCTACCATCAATCATTTTTAAATATTAAGTGAAAAGTATCGACAGTCTCTCAAACACCTGCACTATCTCTATAGCATACTAAGTTAAGATGCTGTATATTGTAGTTACTTGTAAATTTTCTGTTCATTTCCAACGATGCAGGTGCCAAAAACCCAACATGTTCTTTCTTTAATGTAGTCAAAGGGCTTTAAACCGTCAGAAGGGTAGAAGGAAAAAAATTGATGAAAAAGGGTGGAGTCTCTGACCTTGTCAGCTTCTCTTATAGTTGTTCAATGTGGCATAAAATTGACAGTATAATCGCTGGTTTGTAAGGGTATGAAACTCTATAGGCCTGTTTTCAACAACACCCCATTGAAGCATGTGTCTTTGTAGATGGCCGCCTGTGTGTTCTGATGCTGCAGATGGCAAAGTCTTCTCTGTGGTTAAAACTTAAATGGACGCTGTTTTTATCACTGTTTTGGAGTTGGCAGATTTTGGTTTTGCATTGCTTTGTCCCTGGTGGTGGTCGAGACTAGTGACATACGATTACGTCAATGACACGTCATTATGTACACAGTCGACATGCAGATAAAACTGAAGGTGTTGGTAGCTACGTATAGTTGCAAAGCATGCGTACTGTGTAAATTGGATATAAAGAGAATGAGTGCCTTTGAGATGAAATGGTACTTCAAGAAACTGCCATACCTTGGGTAGCTTACATATCGGTATTGAGCAAACTACGTATACCGCTAAACTGGTTGTGTAATTTTGTCAAGGGCCAAAAACTTTAATATTTTGGCCATTCTAAGAGGCAGGATGGATAGGTATAGATTAGTAGAGGCAAGGCAAGCTACTAGAAGAGTGAGAGAAGTTTGGAATGGCAACA
This sequence comes from Lamellibrachia satsuma, assembly GCA_033239005.1. Classification (NCBI taxonomy): domain Eukaryota; kingdom Metazoa; phylum Annelida; class Polychaeta; order Sabellida; family Siboglinidae; genus Lamellibrachia; species Lamellibrachia satsuma. The sequence continues at coordinate 2,916,553 of BSQZ01000041.1, read as the reverse complement.
ACGGCTGGTAGAATAGTTGAAGAAAGACTTCACAGAAAGATTTGGGTGGCGACATCCTGAACAGGATTCACAAATTGAAGAAGTAGAAGACATGTGGCGTGTACTTTGTAGGTGCTGTGACATAGTGACTTACTTACTTACTTACTTACTTACTTACTTACTTACTTACTTACTTACTTACTTACTTACTTACTTACTTACTTACTTACTTACTTACTTACTTACTTACTTACTTACTTACTTACTTACTTACTTACTTACTTACTTACTTACTTACTTACTTACTTACTTACTTACTTACTTACTTACTTACTTACTTACTTACTTACTTACTTACTTACTTACTTACTTACTTACTTACTTTACTTACTTACTTACTTACTTACTTACTTACTTACTTACTTACTTACTTACTTACTTCACTTTACTTACTTACTTACTTACTTACTTACTTACTTACTTACTTACTTACTTACTTACTTACTTACTTACTTACTTACTTACTTACTTACTTACTTACTTACTTACTTACTTACTTACTTACTTACTTACTTACTACTTACTTACTTACTTACTTACTTACTTACTTACTTACTTACTTACTTACTTACTTACTTACTTACTTACTTACTTACTTACTTACTTACTTACTTACTTACTTACTTACTTACTTACTTACTTACTTACTTACTTACTTACTTACTTACTTACTTACTTACTTACTTACTTACTTACTTACTTACTTACTTACTTACTTACTTACTTACTTACTTACTTACTTACTTACTTACTTACTTACTTACTTACTTACTTTACTTAATCCTCTTGGCCCCTTCAGGAGCATAGGGCGTCAACCATGTTTATCCACCTCACTCTCTTCTGGGCTAGAGCTTTGGCCTCTTTCCAGATGACCCCCACTTTATCAAGTGATTATACACCAACAAAATTACATGTTTAATATAGTCACACATGCATGTAGACAGTGACATGGCGGTTATATGTGACATGTGAGATATGCGTCAGTAAATACTGACACAATATCATGTAGTTGTAGACAGCAATAATGACCTATAGCTATAGAAAGACCGACATAGTGACATACATCTAGACATAGTGACACATGTTTGACACACATTTATCCCAGATTATCTGTCAGTGAGTTGGTCTGTCTCCATATAATGACACACTGACTGCCTATCCATATATATTGTGACACTGTGACTGACTGACACATTGGATCTACATCCAATGACACTGCCACCTTGTGATGCAATACTTTTTTCTAGGTACCCCATGACATATACAAGATCACCCTTCATGTTGGTAACATGATAACTCCAATCCATTGCATATCTAGATCTTCTGACTGACTGGGTCCTTTCAGGATTCCATCAAGTGTAACATGAGCTGGAACTTATAGCTGGGACATAGGTAGGCCATTAGAGATTACAGACACGTTGTGTTGGGTATAACCCTGGATCGCTGGTTCTGAGAATAGGTTAGCCAGTGGGAACTGACTTCTGCAGAAATATGATCTTTCTTTGGGGGCCCTTTATGTATATGCCAGCTAAGGCAAACCTCAAGAAGAAAATTCAACTTAAAAATCCTTCCTAAACTAATTCTGCTTGTCTTGTTTTAGAACCAGTTAATGAAAATGCAAACCTATCTGGTAGTATCCACTACGACAAACCTATCTGGTAGTATCCACTATGACAAACCTATCTAGTAGTATCCACTAGAACATGCTGGCTCATTTATGTAAATGTGTCATCGGACAAAATGTAAAATTACATTTGACTGGATCTGGTCTAGCGAAACCCCTTTTTGACAGAATAATGTTTAAATTGTAGCATTTTCAGAAATCATCCCAGAAATCCCCGGTGATTGTGTACACCCAAACCCCAAACTACGAGAACAGGCCTGACATACTAAAGCATTAAATGCACTCTTTTGTTGAGCCGACTGCACATATTATTTAAACCATTAACACGCTACACATCTGAACATACCTGATTCATAGTTAGCTAAACCAATTAAGGAGGGAGTCTAAGACATCTTCTGTTCCTTTCATTCTATTTGGTTGGAAACAGAACAAGATTTAGACTACCAGTATATAAACTTGGAACAACTTTAGGATATGATAATCATGTGGTGTTGAGACACATTGGGCAGTATGTTTATACAGAAGTGTGCCATTTCACATGATGTGTTACGTCAGAGTTAGGAAGATCCGGTTTTCACATACGTAAATAGTCTGGCCTAAATAAACCAAACCTGTTGCTGCACTGAACCTAGTTGTTGACACTGATATCACTGTCTTCCAGTTGATAAACATAAGTTCGCTTGAACAACATTCTCTGGTCTCACCTACTGTTTGTTTATGCACAAGGAATCCCAGGTCATTTGCCCACAAGAGGTTGGGCGAAAATTTTTAAAGTATAAATGAACAGTGTTCAAGATGTCAAATTCTCACCTACATATTGTGTTGATATAATATAGTATTTTTGATTACTAAAAGGGGATTTCTCAAAAGTGGCATGCAAACCACTTGTATTTCCATATGAATGACTGAACACATATGGAAGTGTAGACATGTTTTGGTTGTTAATCAAACTATTTTTTTGTCTGTTCCTATCTATGTTGTGACTGGTTTTTAGGGCAATGTTTTGTGACACGTGGATACAGTAACAATGTAAACAAAGTTGAATATTAGAGAGAGATTGTTTCATCCTGCATGGTGTTGGAGATGTCAGTATGCTAAACATTAACATGTCCTATTTAATACTTTAATAGGATGTGTTGGGACACTTAAATTTTTTTTTAAATCTTCTATATTGGTAAAGATACAGAAAAATTAATGACACTACCTTTTGCAGGATTTTCTTGCACGTCTTGTACATACTCATTACCTGTGACATATGTTGAATTATTTAGTAAAATCACAGTTTTGTCAATGCCTCAATGTACCCCGTGGGTGTAACATGCGTATACAGTCAATATGTATATATATATATATATATATATATATATATATATATATATATATATATATATACATATATATATACATACATATATATATATATATATATATATATATATATATATATATATATATATATATATATATATATATATATACATATATATATATATATATATATATATATATATATATATATATATATATATATATATATATATATATATATATATATATATATTTCAAGTACAGTAGAAATGAAAAGGCTATTGCATGAAAGTATGCCTTAGCTGAGCATGATTTACCTGCACGGGGACAGCAGTTTGTTTTTCTAGAATGTGAAGTACCAACACATGCCTTAGTTGTAAAACATTACTCTAACTACTTGTAAAGTCGTAAAACATTACTCTAACTACTTGTAAAGCGCAATTATATTTACAGTTCTTGCTCAGCAGAACCCTTGTCATAAAATCAAGATGGCTGACTGGGGGAACACCCAGGTCCCATTGATGATGTCACAAAGGATTTCCATACACATAGAAATAGTGATTGGAGGGTGTGCCAACGCCATGTACCAATGCACTCCACTCTCCCCTACACGTTACAAGCCATTCTGCCCCGACAAGACCACGTCCCTCAGTTTGCCTCTGTAAAAGCACTATTACGACATCGGAGACGTCACACTGTGTCATGCCAATACGTAGAAACTGTCCTCGCGTTGTCACACAATGTGTCATTTGACATGTTTTCCACGGGTGTCAACAAGACTGCTTGGTGTCACATAACATGGGTGTTTTTTCTCTTTGGGTGTGTCACTTTTAGGGCTAGGCGATTGTTTGGGCAACAATCTACACAGCAGTGGTAGAGGCGATTCATTGAAATAGATGTAGAAACTGACTATATTTTAGTTACTTGTTTAAAGAATAACACTGCTTAATTAATCGTTTCAGTGCCAGCCAAAATGGCAATGATGTACAAGAACTGCCAGGCCTTTTTTAAGCAACACATTCTAAACTTGTATTTTTATGTGTTTAGCATACACATTTCACCAACTAAACTATATATTTCCAGAAAACAATTTTCTATTTAATTCCAGACACAAAATATTCAAGTAACAAAATGTTATGCATTGACGTACTTTTAATATGTGCTATTATTTCTATAAACAATGAAAGGGAACAGGGTTGCTCGGCAACCAGTAAACATGTTGTGAGTATCCATTCAATGCTATTAATGTTTCCGTGACACGTAACATGGTTGTGTCAATCTTTACTTGCAGGATGTGTTGCGTAACTTTCAGTTTCTAGTTAAAATATCAATGTGTGAATAGAATCTGTTCGTATGAGGTTTGGTTGCAGCCAGCCGAACTTGACTTGACTTACAACCTTCATTTATACACGTGTGTTAATTTAGATGCTAATGCAATGCATGTCATGCGTGCGGAAGGCCACAGAAAGCTGTATTAAATCCAAATCATGGACGAACAAAAAGAGTTTCACCCATAATCCATTTGAATATATGTGAGACATTTATTTACAGGGACGTTTTTGTTAATTTGATACATGGTTGAAAAGTTTGTGGCTAGGTTTTGTCACCAGGTGTCACTGTCTGAGTTTGTGTCGCTAGATGTCATTGTATATATGGCAGTGTCAATATGTCATTGTGTCACCAGATGTCACTATATTTAATTGTGTATGTCATTGTGTCACTAGATGTCATTGTATATGTGGTTGTGTTGATGTGTCACTAGATGTAATTTATTATGTGGTGTCACTATGTCTGTATCTTTTGTTGTGTCATTATATGTCATTGTGTATGTGGTTGTGTCACTATGTCATTATCTGTAGTTGTGTCACTAGAGATTATTGTGTATGTGGTTGTGTCAATATGTAATTATCCGTTGTTGTGTCACTAGATGTCATTGTATATGTGGTTGTGTCACTATGTCATTGTATGTTGTTGTGTCAGTAGATGTGATCCAGTGATTTTGTCTTTAGATATATATATATATATATATATTTGAATAAGCGTTTGTGTCGGTAGTTGTGTCACAAAGTGTCATTGTATGTGTTTGTGAATGTCACAGTTAGTTACATGTCATATTTAGCCACTACAACAGAAGCTATAGATTCCAGTTGCTCCCATATGTTGAAGTTTTGCAACTATTTAGCAACGCTGCCTTCTGTATTGTGAAAAATGTTCCTTTGTTTTAAAATTTAAACTTAGAAGGAATCCAGATTACCACTTTTCAGCTAGTTTTCCTTCCGGTTTGGTTAGCAAATTATGAAATACCCTAAACCCACATAAAAAGCCTGCGGCTTTATCAACCGCTAATACACCCCCATACTTGTTGATTTGGCTGGCCTCAGGGTTATCTTGTGGTGAGGAATAGTTTAAATAATAAGTTGTTTATCCAGCAATGGCCACACCTTGTCGGTTTATAGGCTGACAACATAATGGTTAAGTTTTTGTCTTGATGACGTGGGCTCCCCTTGAAGGGTAATCAGCAGATTTGGCAGGTGTGTTATATCCTTTCTCTGACACGATGTTTACTCTGTAATCTGCACTGCAGCTGGCTAGTAGCCAACTAGTTCAACATAACACCCTAAACACTATCTCCTGATTCGTTGCATTCTCATTTGAATGCTTGTTTTTTCCGCTGCAACCCTGTCGAGGCTGATTTGTGCCTGAGAGTGTAATGAAATAGCAGGGTAGCAGAATAATTAAAATCTAACACCTGGTGTCGTATTTGATTATATCCACCAAGTGCAAAACAGCAGGGTGGTAAAATCACTATACGCAACACTTTGAGCAATTTTTCCCAGATAATGCGTGACAAACTGTGTTATTGTTCGCCCCACCCTACCATGTACCAGCGCAAAAAATTACAGGGGAAAATGTAAGCCAAAGGGGCCATGGCCCAATTAGTTTCCCCCCTAAATACACCTCAGCAGTTGTGAATATTTGGGTGGTGTGCCACTACTCATTCATAATTTGCTTCAAACTCCATCTTAATTACCAAAAGGCAAACATACTTCTTTTAAGATTTCTTCTTAGGACAGCAGTGAAAATGAATCAATAGAATTATCATTATATTATTCAGCTGCATATTTTTTTGAAAATGTTAATTTTTGTACAGATTTGTTTAAAATGGAAAAATTATGATAAAGTACAATAATTATTTGTGTTGTGTTAATCAGTGTAAAATCAAATGATACTTATGGAGATCAAAGCAGGATTTAATTTCATGTGGGCATATTTTGTAGCCTGATAGGTGGCGGCACTTGATCGGAATAAGAATGCTATATACAGTTTAACCGATTATAAAATTATATGGCTTTATACAGAATTTCAGGTTAAAAATATTGATTTCAACCCAAAAAAAGTGGCAGGTCTGTATTTGATGTACTTTTCAATTACCACAGACTTACTGTTTGTATCTTCTAGTTGGCTATTGGGCTTCGTCATGAGGAATATGTCTGCGCAATTAGGATAGACAACCATAAGCCAGGAATAGAAGATCAGCCCCCAGCAGTACACTACACTACACTACACGACAACCTGCCCCCCCACACTTCCCTTCTTCTGTTTAATTGTGTTAGGGTTTGGGGAACATGTCCCATCTGGCCCAAGGGATCACAAACCCTGTCCCGATTCAGTTTCAAAACAACACCACCTTTTTTGTCCCTCTGTCTATATCCCTCTGTATATATCTTTATAGCCTTCACCCCCAGCCCTTGTGTTAGCCTCCCCTCGTTATACTCTTTCACTCTCTCTCCCTCCCCCTCTTTCCTATGCTCTCCCTCTACCCCCTCTCTTTCATTCTCTCTCCCTCCCCCTATTTCCTATGCTCTCCCTCTATCCCCTCTCTTTCACTCTCTCTCCCTCCCGCTCTTTCCTATGCTCTCCCTCTATCCCATCTCTTTCACTCTCTCCCCCTCCCCCTCTTTCCTATGCTCTCCCTCTATCCCCTCTCTTTCACTCTCTCTCCCTACCCCTCTTTCCTATGCTCTCGCTCTATCCCCTCTCATTCTCTTTCCCTCCCCCTCTTTCCTATGCTCTCCCTCTATCCCCTCTCTTTCACTCTCTCTCCCTCCCCTCTTTCCTATGCTCTCCCTCTATCCCCTCTCTTTCACTCTCTCTCCCTCCCGCTCTTTCCTATGCTCTCCCTCTATCCCCTCTCTTTCACTCTCTCTCCATCCCCCTCTTTCCTATGCTCTCCCTCTACCCCCTCTCTTTCATTCTCTCTCCCTCCCCCTCTTTCCAATGCTCTCCCTCTATCCCCTCTATTTCACCCTTTCTCCCTCCCCCTCTTTCCTATGCTCTCCCTCTATCCCCTCTCTTTCACTCTCTCTCCCTCCCCCTCTTTCCTATGCTCTCCCTCTATCCCCTCTCTTTCACTCTCTCTCCCTCCCCTCTTTCCTATGCTCTCCTCTATCCCCTCTCTTTCACTCTCTCTCCCTCCCCCTCTTTCCTATGCTCTCCTCTATCCCCTCTCTTTCACTCTCTCTCTCCTCCCCTTTCCTATGCTCTCCCTCTATCCCTTCTCTTTCATTCTCTCTCCCTCCCCCTCTTTCCTGTGCTCTCCCTCTATCCCCTCTCTTTCACTCTCTCTCCATCCCCCTCTTTCCTATGCTCTCCCTCTACCCCCTCTCTTTCATTCTCTCTCCCTCCCCCTCTTTCCAATGCTCTCCCTCTATCCCCTCTATTTCACCCTTTCTCCTCCCCCTCTTTCCTATGCTCTCCCTCTATCCCCTCTCTTTCACTCTCTCTCCCTCCCCCTCTTTCCTATGCTCTCCCTCTATCCCCTCTCTTTCATTCTCTCTCCCTACCCCTCTTTCCTATGCTCTCCCTCTATCCCCTCTCTTTCACTCTCTCTCCCTCCCCCTCTTTCCTATGCTCTCCCTCTATCCCCTCTCTTTCACTCTCTCTCCCTCCCCTCTTTCCTATGCTCTCCCTCTATCCCCTCTCTTTCACTCTCTCTCCCTCCCCCTCTTTCCTATGCTCTCCCTCTATCCCCTCTCTTTCACTCTCTCTCCCTCCCCCCTTTCCTATGCTCTCCCTCTATCCCTTCTCTTTCATTCTCTCTCCCTCCCCCTCTTTCCTGTGCTCTCCCTCTATCCCCTCTCTTTCACTCTCTCTCCCTCCCCTTCTTTCCTATGCTCTCCCTCTATCCCCTCTCTTTCACTCTCTCTCCCTCCCCCCTTTCCTATGCTCTCCCTCTATCCCTTCTCTTTCATTCTCTCTCCCTCCCCCTCTTTCCTGTGCTCTCCCTCTATCCCCTCTCTTTCACTCTCTCTCCCTCCCCTTCTTTCCTATGCTCTCCCTCTATCCCCTCTCTTTCACTCTTCCTCCCCTTCTTTCATATGCTCTCCCTCTATCCCCTCTCTTTCACTCTCTCCCTCCGCCTCTTTTCTATGCTCTCCCTCCCCCTCTTTCCAATGCTCTCCCTCTATCCCCTCTCTTTCACTCTCTCTCCCTCCCCCTCTTTCCAATGCTCTCCCTCTATCCCCTCTCTTTCACTCTCTCTCCCTCCCCATCTTTCGTATGCTCTCCTACGATCCCCTCTCATTCCCCCTCTCCTCCCCCTCTCTCTGTCATCTCAATCACCCAGTAGTGATTACAACAGTTACCTCAGAATAAATAAATAAATAAATCTTCCAATCTGAGCAACCACACCACTCCCTAAACATTGTGTACAAGGAAAGAATGTCTCCCTGGGATAAACTCCCAATATTGAACCCTGCACAAACCCTTTCTTGGAAGTAACTGGGTATGACAACAGTACAACCAGAAAAATCTGCTTGGTGACAGCTGCACTGTGTGGCACTGACACAACTGTGTGTCACTGACACACATGATGTGACAATCCTGTCCCAAGACAAGTACTGGGAAGTGTTGATGGGGAAGGGGATTGTGTAACCATGGTCCGGGTTCACTATTGTGATTTGTGACCCACATGGGGTAACTCCCAGAAGATTAGGATGTGTTGCCCTCATGAGATGCTTACCATCACTGATAATGAATTATCAAATTAATAAATATTGATTGTTATGTAATATCTTATTGATGGATGAATAATTCATGATTTGCTATAATATATCCCTATTTCCCTCTATCCCTCTCTCCCTCTCCCTCTCCCTCTTCCCTCACTCCTCCCACTCGCTCCATTCCTCCCTCCCTCCCTCCCTCCCTCCCTCCCTCCCTCCCTCCCTCCCTCCCTTCAATCCTCCCTCCCTCCCTCCCTCCTTCCTCCCTCCCTCTGTCCCATCACAGAACTTGAATTTCTTTTTGTACTCTTAGAACATTATTATTCACCAATTAACATTTAGATTGGGGTAAAAAAAACTTACATCATGTAGACTGTAGTGCACCAGTTTTTTCTACATGTCTGTCATGTCTGTCATGTCTGTCATGTCTGTCATGTCTGTCATGCTGCCAGGTTTTTTTTGAGTAGGTGATATTCTTTGTGTTCTATCAATTTAAAGCCACCTCAGTATCTACTGCTTGATAAGGGAGTAAACGGTAATGTTGGTTATCAACGAAGGATCTTGCTATTTAGCGTGGTAATGTTTTGCCATAGGCTGCACACTGTTTGTGTTAGTCTACTACGTGACCATAGCACTGAGGAATGAATCATTTATCTTACCTTGGCTCTTTAAGCAATACGCATGTTTTTCCGCTTCAGCAATTCATGGTTTATGTAACTACCTCTTCGCCTGACAGTGACCAACAGGTAAATGTTTACACTCGTAAATCAAGCTGGTCTACTTCTGGGCTGATGGCTTATGGTGTAGCTACAGAATACAATCGTACATTTATAATATTTTATTGTGTATATTATATATAATATATAAAATAAACATAATATATATATATATGTATGCATCCATGCATACATATATTATATATATATATATATATATATATATATATATATATATATATATATATATATATATATATATATATATATATATATATATATATATATATATATATATATATATTATGCATGGATGCGTATGTGCATGCATGCATGCATACAACATATATACATACATACATACATACATACATACATACATACATATATACATACATACATACATACATACATACATACATATATACATACATACATACATACATACGTATTGAACTGACATATTGAATTGACTGTAACAATTGATGACAGGTGGACGCTTGAGTAGGTTTTACTGTATATATATATATATATATATATATATAAATTATATTTATACATACATATATATATATATATATATATATATATATATATAGTATATTTATATATATATATATATATGTATGTATATTTATAAATACATATATATATATATATATATATATATATATATATATTTCAGGATAATTATATTTTTTTACAATTTGGAAGAAGCAGGTAGAATTCAGAGACACATCTGAATAATTACTACCGGGCTATATTTTGAATTAATAATGCAACTGAGTGAATACTGTCCCCCAATATAGGGCATAGTGGGAACCCCCAGAATTCCCCCACTAGTGCTTGGGGGGTCTCTGCCCTCTGTATGTGGGATAGGGGCAAACTACCCTGGATGCATTGCTAATGCAGGTGAGGAACTTGGAGGGATGTGGAGGGGTGTAAGGGTGGATATTGTTTTGTGACAGCTGAATGGAAGACTGAGGACAGACAGCAGGGTGGAAGTGTCTGCTGTCAATGGGGTGACAGGACAGTAGACAGCCCTGTCTGTCTCCACACCATTCTCTGATACCCCCCACCATTGACAGGGCCTTTTAAACCCATGCTTTTCTGTAATAACGTGTCTGGCTCTGTAGAACCTGGTAAATGGACTACAGTAGGCCTGTCAATCAGGTTAAATAAACCCTATCTAGGGTGAATACTGAACTAGACTGTTCCCTCCCTGATGTGCTTAAATACCCCTTCTGGGTGTAGTGATTGTGTTTTGACATGGTAATTGGGATTAAATAGAACAACTTTCTATCTGCTTTATAAACCTCCCATTGCAAACTATTGATAGCTATCATTAGAATTGGTGATCTTTTTAACTGGATGCTGGTTAATTGTTTTTGGCTCCAGCGGACAAGACTGGGAGTCAAGTTGTATATTTGTCTGTTACTAGCAGGGGAGACATTTCCCCTGGGACTGGAGGATAGGAATCATATATACCCAGGGTTGAGATACTGAATTGAGCAGTCCTGTTTTGGCACAGGACATTTACATCCCTAACATATACGTTAAGTATACGGCATCTAAGATGGTGTGTCTCTCATGCAAAAGACAAATATTTCCATCTTTCTTGCCCATATGCTGGGTGAGTAATTGCATCTTCTCATAACATCAATGTTTGATGCTTAATCAAATTTATTTCATTGGAGCGGGGGGAGGGAGTTAGCAACTCTTTCATTTAGTGTCTTGCATCGATGTTTTCCCAAAAAATATTTTCCGATCTCTATTTATAAGGGCACTAACTTGGACTGCATGCAGGCAGTTAATTAATTGCATTACAATGGCTCAATTTTGCCACCTGGTGAATATGATTGTGCATACACAAGTCGATGTAATTAAAAATTTCATGGTGGGAGGGGGATGAGGTTAATATTATACATTGCTGTTTTGAGAGGGCGCTTAAGTTGTACCAAATGGGCCTGGTGTTTCTCAGGGGTTTCCCTGAAGCAACACACTCGGCCAATGTGTATTTAAACTTACTCATTAAAGTATGCTGTACATAAATTTACAAATACAAAATATGTGCTTAAGCAGTAAAGCAATTTTTTAATCATGCTTTTAATAATTAAAGCAAACATAAAACGTTTTCTAAGACGAAATTGTTGCACAAAGTCATTATCCCAGAGAAAGAACTTATGCAAGACACTAAATGCAGGGATCTTGATTGTCAAAATATTCCCGTAAACATGTGTGGCATCTGTCCCATCAATCACACTTTCAAATGTCACTGAACTGTCCACAATAACGTAGGCAACGTATCCACCTTGTTTTTCTAGTATTTGGTGAACACAGAATATTTTTGAGTTTGGAGTAATAGGCGGCCTATTCATGGAGAACAGGCAATGTCAGGTTTCACACCCGAGACATCTCAATGATTGTGCTGACTACTTAACTATCCAACCACTGTGTGAGAACAAATTGTTCTGAATGTTCTAAACAGGTACGACTTTGTTCTCGGCTAATTCTAATGCAAAACTAATAATAACCTAATATGAAAACGTCACTAATATTTCGTCTGCTCTGGAATTGACTGAAGAATGACATCCTTGAATTGACTGAAGAATGACATCCTTGAATTGACTGAAGAATGACATCCTTGTTTGCTCGTTATTTGTGTGTCGGGCAAATGTCGGATAGTGAAATAATTTGACTTTACATAATAAGAAATCAGGTTCAAGTTAAACAGGACCTGAAAGGGGTGACGTAGTGGGGTATAGTGGGGTATCGCTGGATCTACTTCCTTTTTTAAAACATTTATTGCATCAGCCAAAGTCTGGAGCACTTAGTGCCTGTGTACAAACACAATGTCATTTTATTGTGCAGATATGATATACGATGTGTCACTACTGATACTGATTAAAATTATGTTGATACCAAAAATCAAGCAGATATCAACAATAGTGTCGCGCGTCATGATGATAATAACATATATCATGACAGCATGAGACGGAGAGAGACAGGGTGAACACTAGTTCAGGATGTGTCATGTGATCTCTGTCTGATTACATAGACTCAGGGGGGTGGGCATAGACAAGGGGTGGAGTAAACGTCTCGTACCTCCAGTCATACTGCTCTTGTTGCACATTTGGAATTATTCTGATTTACTGAAAATTATGAAGTAAGTTTCAAATATGTGAATCTATGTCATACATTAAAAGAATGCAATTGACTAAACCAATAATTACTATTGGTGGACTTCTGCTAAAAAGATAAATAACTTTCGCAAGTTTTACTTACCCGATGTTACAATTGAAGTCAATTCTTTTGACTATTCTAACAAAATATACTCTCTTATTAAATCGACTGTGTATATTATATAAACTATTCACACACACTACAGATTTTAACATCAAGAAACTTAATTCATGATGCAGCAAGCATTATAAATAATACACTTCCTTCTTTCCTTTTTTCAACATCTTATAATATGATATTATATGATAATATGATATTACAAACTCAGTTGTAATTGTCTGCTTTGATGTTTGTGTTGAAATAACCTTTATTCGGTCGGTCGGTCGGTCGGTCGGTCGGTCGGTCGGTCGGTCGGTCGGTCGGTCGGTCGGTCGGTCGGTCGGTCGGTCGGTCGGTCGGTCGGTCGGTCGGTCGGTCGGTCGGTCGGTCGGTCGGTCGGTCGGTCGGTCGGTCGGTCGGTCGGTCGGTCGGGTCGGGTCGGGTCGGTCGGTCGGTCGGTCGGTCGGGTCGGGTCGGTCGGCCGTCGGTCGGTCGGTCGGTCGGCCGGCTCGCCCGGTCGGTCCGCTGGTCTGGCCCGCCTCGCCTGCCCGCCTCGCCTCGCCCGCTCCGCCTCGCCCGGCCCGCCTCCGTCCGCCTCGCCGGGCCCGCCCGCCTCCGTCCGTCCGTCCGTCCATCTGTCCGTGATGGGTTAAATCAATTGAGGACAGAGCTTTAACAATATTGTTGTGAATTAGTTACATATTTTGTTGATAAATCTACAGCTTACAGCTACAACTACAGCTATTTGGTCAACTGTCTGTGTTGCGTTTGTTACATAAAAGCACTAAGTACTACGTACTGAATATGCACCGAGTGTTTCTGTAGGCGGCTTCACGGTACATTGGTCATTGCCACCCATCTAGCGAACACAAGGCATCGAATTAACAACAGCACCTGGTTCAGTTTTAAAGATATACTATGGTAGAAGTTGACTCATAATAACAGGTGTTACACACAGTGACACTGAATATGCACCTAAGATACAGTCAGCAAACTCTGTTATCCGTCCCAAACCCCACACACAGAGACCATGGCTGCCTCCTACGGGATAATGATTTCAACAGTTTTGTTTATCTTTATATAATATAAATACGCATCTAGAGAGAACAGAGTTATAATTACAGGCGCATGATTCAAATTCTAAGAATAGACATCTTTGAGCAGTATTGCGAAAGTAGACTCTCCCCCAGGTAACAAAAGAACTTGGCGTGCCTCGAGGGGAGTTGACTTCCATAGCTTTGTTTAGCTATAACAATACAAGGATCTGTGTACAGACAGAATAACACTAGGTCCAGAACACAATGCAGCCAGTGACCACCTTGTGGCATTCAACTGTTGGTCTTTCTGTTCTGAAAATAACAACAATAATAATAACAATAGAACTTGACCACTTCCAAAACATTTGCAGTTCAACAGTTATATTCAGTTTAGTTGTCTTAAAGCTGTACAGGTAAACCCAGAGAAAAGATTAACAGTAATAATAAATATGTGTATAACACAATGTAATCAAAATGTATCTATCAGGATTTTGGCCGCCACTGTAAGGCAATTTGTTTGATAACTGTAAGGATTAACCTTAAGATTAAACATATTTAGTGAGGGGTCAAACAGTGAAGAATGAGAAAATGGGTGAAGATTTATTTAGGTGGGAGAAGAAGCAAATTAATCAGGACTGGGATAAGGGAAGAAGGAACACATGGAAAGGGATCTATAGGTTTTAGGCAAAATGTTGCATGGGGAGAAACAAGAGTTTGAAGTAATTATAAATTACTTAAATACAGTACTTTAGCAACTGAATGACATAAACTTAATTTGGATAAAGTTCCACTCAGGATACAATAGATGCTTTAATAATGAAAATGTAAAAATATATTTCTGACTCCCATAATAAAAAAGAATGTTTTATTACATTTGAAAGTGATATGACCAGTGGTTATTATCCAGTGACAAGGGAAAGAAAAAACATGCATGCACACATGAATGCATGCATGCACGTACACGTGCATGCATGCATGCCCTGCTTTCTGGCCGTTACCCAACTCCCTTCCGCACTGATATATCGGTTGACGTCCATTACAAGTTTGGTGCCTGTCACAAAATGCACCAATATTTTGTTTCCAGTCATTGTGTATCCGATTTGTAACTTTACCAAGTTGTGCAGACGAACTCAAGGATATGTCAGTAAAATTGTGTAAATGAAAAACGTCAGGTGCAAGATTACCTTAGTCTGAGTCCTTTACCTGTTTTTGTAACTAAACATACCAAGTGGGGATTACAGAAGCTGGCATTCAGCTCAACCACATGGGACCCTCGTTTTGATACCCTGGTAACGAAGGGTGACAGATCGTGTTTTTGTTGACATGTACTGTGTTAGCTGTGGGTGTTTGTAACTGGCAAGGGGATTTGAGATAAAGCCAAACAAAAATTTAGACTAAACATTTTCTTTCTCTTGTATGCATGAGTGCACACATGTGTCGGTGAGTATAAATTGAGACATTTTGGTTTTTGTAATCATTTGGTGACAATTTCATGTTAATATTGATGAGTATTGCGTTTAGCAGTTAACACTTAAAGTGAAACAAACGTCATGGTTTTTGGCCTATGCACCTATAACAGTTACTAAAACATAACCATTTGTAAATACAATTAAGAATATCACACCAGTGGTTTACTGGGAAACCTTGTTGAACACACATCATCTTAATTTCATGGGCCACATTATACTGTTAGATAACATAATATTTGCTCGCCAAGAGAAAATATATTTGTATACACCTATTCCTATCATTTAGGATATGGCTATTTGCAACCAAACTCAACTTATGTAACATATTTTAGCCTTTGTTTACTAGACTAGTCTTCTTTCTAACTAAATAACACATTAGTTCTGTGTATGCCAGCCTCCCTTAATACGTCACGTTAGTCTAGATCACTCCGATTTTATAGAACTGAGCATGCACTTATCGGTCACGCTGGTTAACATGTCAGCCCTAGGTCATTCAAAGAAATGACCGGATTTTCCAATTTTTAGAACACATTCTGAGTAAACCACTGGCGTGATATTCTTGATTTTAGTTGCATGTGGTTAGTTTTTATTATCCCGTTTAGGTGCATGGCCCCAAAACCATCACTTTTGTTTCGCTTTAAGTGTAACTCAGTTAAAAAGCATGCAACAAAACAAAGTTCTTTCCTTGTCTGTTCTGACATTTCAACAATCGGCATAAACAGTTGCTTTCTGTGGCGTAATGAGTAAAAAAACTTGGTTTAATGAGATACGAAATAGCAATCGTAACCCAACTTAATGGTGCATTGAATTGACCTTGTACTGCCTGGATGTGATAGTGGCACAGTCATTGTGATGAAATGGTCAACATTATCCTTGTTTATTGGTGGTCTTCACCTTTTGCACAAACAGTTGTTTTTAAGCCATATAATCACACATAATCACTGATCAAAACCGCAGTAAATATTAGATCATAATCATGATCTAGATTAATGCATTGAACTTACAACAATGAGTGGTTGATGCCAGGTGTAGGCAGGTGCAGTTTCTATTGAACCAGAAACAGTCTGAGATGAACTCTGATAAAAGGTTAATACCGAGCTAAAGGTATTGAAAACTAAACAAAGTAGTTCTGTAGAACTGGTGTTGTTCAATGGCAGGATAGGGTATCTTTGTGCTTGTTTATCAAGGGCTGAATACCACTTACCTTGATCTACATGATGTGTTATATAATGTTAGAAGTCATGACTTAATCTCAGAGGAGGAGGCTTTGACACCTGTGGTTGTCATTGCTTTTGATCTTTTGTCACACATTAATGATGCAGTCCAGGTAGACAGTATGTCCAGGTGGGAAGATCAGCCTAACCAGGCAGGTGACCAGGAACAGAACTGCTCACAATGTGTTACAAATACACCCTTGCAGATGGGAGTAATTACCTTTGTATCCAAGCACACACCTAGACATGTTCACATTAAGTGTGGCTTTGTGCTGAGGAGCAGAGGTGGTCTGCATAAACATGTTTTAATTTAATGCTCTATCTGCAGCTACATTGCCTGTTGTTGGGGTGAATTGTCACCTGCAGCCTTCCACTCAGGTGAACAGTCACAGCTGTGACGTCTTGTCTTCCTGTACAATAGCACCTCATCAGGCCTATCCTTCCTGCTGTACTAGTACTTGTCTTTGATAGTTTTAATCACAGCTGTTAACTGGCTAGTCTGTGTGAATGAATGTTACAGGAATATTGGTCTTATAATAATAGTTAGGGCCGGAATGATACACTACTTCACATTACGATACGTATCACGATACAGAGGTCACAATATGATACGTATCGCAATACAGACTACACTATCTAGAATGATACAACAGTAAAACACACGTTTATTTATTACATGGACAAGGCAATGCTACAGCAGATGTCACATCGTCATTCATATGAGGTCCATATTGCACACGTGCATTGAAAAAAAATATTGTGTGTCCTGTACTCTTCCTCTTTGTTCTCTGCTGTATAGGGGTGAGGGTCAGGTAAAATACTGTCGAGCCACTCTTTCTGTTCTTTCTTTCCATAGTTTTCCATCTTTCATCCTCCCCCGATCTTCTCATGTCCCTCCTCACGCAGTCCTCCCATCTCAGCTGTGGTCTTCCCCTTTTCCTGCGTCCTTGATGTTTTTCCACCTCTGCTCTCTTTGCTATAGTTTGCTTGCATCCATTCTTACCAAGTGGCCTGCCCATCTCATCCTGCTTCTCACCAATCTTCCTGTTAGGCTGCATTATATCTCAACCTCTTTCCTCAGGTCTTTCATCCTTCTTTTGTTCACCCTCTTTGTTCTTGTTAATCGATGAATCCAGTGTTCTCACACACTTGCAGCTTCTGTTGTTGTTGTTCTGTCAATGCCACTGTCTCCAGACCACACAAGTATGCTGGTTTAACACACGTTCTCAGGACTTTCCCTTTCAGCTTTTTCAAAATTTTTCTGTCCAACATGATTCCCTCTACCTTTCTCCAAGCATTCGCTCCCGCTTGTGTCCGACATTGCACTTCTGCCTCTGAATGCCCATCCTGCGTTACCATTCCTCCAAGGTACACAAAGCCATCCACTTGCTTGATCTCCTTTTGCTGTGCAAAATCTAATTAAATATAAATCGTTAAATATAAAATAAAGATGTGTACGAATGTAAATAAAATATAAATAAATAAAAATAATAAAATTATTCTTACAATGTTTTATTAAAATATTTTATACATTAACCATTTAATATATTAACCATTCATTCTTTTGTGCCTCTGATCTTCGGTCCCTGAGGATGTCTCAAGTACCTACAAACAGCTGATGTTGTTCTACAAGTGGGATTGCCTTCAAAAAGGACCACTCCTTACAGTAAACTATGACATGTTTCCAGTCCTTATGTGAAGTGTTAGTTATATGTTAATTAAGAAACACGATGCACCATATTTTTATTAAATAAGTTAGCTGGCTGGGAACCCAGTCACCACTGCAGGTTCTGACCCCACCAGGAGTGACATGCATTTGGGCCAAGCTACACTGCAGAGGAAGTTTATCAGTACAGGTGTACATGCAGAGGACATTGTAGTTTCCTACTTCCTTCTTGTGAGCCAAATACTTGGTGAGTTCAATAGTTGTAGCAGGAAATGACTCGGTGTCCAGCAGGCCACAGGATTACACAGCAAACAGATTGGCTGGTGGACCACCTCGGCGAACTAACACTGTCCACGTTAAACCCGTGAGTAATTGTACTGAAAGAATGCAGGTGATCCAGTGAAAGTTATTCCTGTTAGTGTCTAGCATTCGGCACATGACAAGGGAAGATTGTCATTATGAGGGTACATGTTGGTCCAGGGAGGTGTTTTGTACCAGTGTTTTTACATCTACTGTTAAGGAGAGCCATTTAGCATTGTCATTCGAGCCACAGAGTGCCCAATGTTAATAGCCAAGTTGTGTTTTTCTTGGCTTTAACTTCTGTCATAGATTGTACCTTGAACAATAGAACCTCGTGTGGTTTCCTTCTTGGTTCACCAGCGTTTTTCCTTCCTGTCTTCACGTTACAGTGAGAATACAACAATACAAACGTAATAACCATGTTCATTGCTTATTCTGTGGTTTCTTCCCAACTCTTGCAGGTCTCACTCTTTGAATCTGGGTGGATTCAGCGGAAACTGTCTTTGTAAAGATTGACCATAAGGCAGTTTGGTAGGAACCAGGTACCAATGAGCCTCTTGGGAATTACCCTTTGTTCACATATCCACCCCTTTGTGGCACAGATCGCAGAAAGGTGTTGATGACATGAGCCCAACCTACTGTTGTTTGCTTGAGGCAAACTGATGAGGCATCCCTGTTTGTCTTTGGAGTCACCTAACCATGAGAAATTGTAATTTCTCCACTTGGTATTCCCATGGACATAGAGGACCAGACAAGTGGGCAGTGTTTGGGGAGGGGTCATTAAGAAAGGGATGGTTTCCCGGGAAACAAATTAGAATTGCTGTGAAATTTTACAAGGTAGAGAACTGGTAAACCAGAAAACTTGGTCTCTAAAATGGAATCACCCACGAGGGACATGTGCATCACGCGTCACTGGGCATAGAATAGCTTTTGAACCAGACATTATGCAAAGTGACTTTTCAAGAAGCACAATGTCACAGTTGAATGTACATGTCAGAACTGTAGACTATGGTTTGTATATCACAAATGTCTGGTTGAGATGCAGTGTGTCATGACTGAAAATATCTATTATTTTACACACAATTTCTGCCTGGCAGGATTTTAAAAGGGACTCGACTTAAATACGACAGACGTACATAAGCATAATATAACAACATGATGCTTCATCAAACAAATAAAACTAGGCCTGTGTTGCATGTGATTCATGCATGACCAAATTCTGAGGAGTAGAACACTTTCATGCTTGGCCGAACTTCCCAAAATGCCACCAGGTGGTGTAGTTAACTGCAGTTGACAGTGGTCACTGCAAGTGGGCGCTGCCCAGTGGGGAATCTGTCTTGTTTGCTACAGTTCAATGTCACTTTAATGTGTTCAGAAGTTTGTGTCACATTAAACAGCAGTTCTCTACAGGAGCGTCCCACATGGTATTTTCTACAACCAAACTGTGACAAATGTTGTCACTTATATTGTCAAGTGCCAATTTGTCATGTATAGAATTTAAATAGTTAACTGAAAATACAGTAATAAAAAACATCCTTTTAGACAACTTTGATTTATCATGTCATCAAAAAGAAGTTCCTAAAAGAAGTGTCAAATTGTCTGGGTTATAATTTTCTAGGTATTTAACTGTACAGATGTCTGATGCTGAATAGTGATGGGGTTTGGAATTTTTCAGGATTTACAATCCCACATCCTTACCATCACCCCAGATGTATACGATTCCACATGTAACCCACAGTAGGATGACTTATTCACCCATTTGCCCTTCCCTTTCTAAATCTACTGGCATCTGTTTCAAAGGATCTGTCCTAAATTTACCACAACCATGATGGAAAGCCTACATTATATCACGCATCCATCCTACTTTCACTGGCCACAGAACCAGCAGTGAAGACACCAGTGAGTGGTGGTCTCAATGAATGCCTGTCGCACTCACACAATCACTTGCATTCCTTCCACTTATGGCTGTTATCCTCAGGTGCAATGATTAAAGGCCAGAGGTGTGAACCTGTTGTCATGGTCACTGCGAAGGTTACTTCAGAAAACTAGCCACCATCTGACACGATAGTTGGAAAAAGAACCTGAAAGAAGTTAGAGTGTTGTCTTATTTTCAGCTATGATGTAATTGTCACAAGTTTTTTACTTTATATAGGCCACTACTACTTTCTGTTTTGATATAACTTCAAAGTAGAATGTGTCATTGTGGCCTTTTCTTCTCATGACACTGAATAACTTTTCGTTTTGTATGACCCTATGTATATGACCCGACAAAAATGTGTATTTAAACAAAAGTATGCACACACTAATCTAAAAACATGTGTATATCAATTAATGGTGTAAAGTTATGGAATTCCCTTGGCAGCTCATTAATTCATTGCAAGAGTGTTCATCTTTTCATTATTTTTATTATTATTATTATCTGGTTGGGAATTCACTTTGCCTATTCACAGAATGATACTTTAGAAAGAACAGTATTGTGATGAAATTGTTGAATTAAAACCCATTTGCGGTATCCTAAGCCAATTCCCTTTAACATAATTCAACCAGTAAACAGTGTGTAATTGGTACTTAAAATACAAGGTTACTTTGGTCATGTAGAAAAGTGCAGTTAAGTCAGTATTATCAGGTGGGTGTCACTGTAAGTGGCTTGTGAGCTTTTAGCACCTTTTGTGGGACAAGAATTTCCCACACCTGGGATCTTTAGGCTGGGGAAGCCTGAATGGGATTGAAGCAGTTGGATAATTACTTGATGGACCTTAATGGATTGAGGGCAAGGGTTGTGACACCTTGGGGAATGGGAAGTGAATGGGAGAAAGACTTGGAATGTAGGAAGACTGGGTGTACTTGGTCTTGCAGGGAATCTGGTCTTGCAGGTTGGAAATCTTGGTCGAAAAAGACAGGTGGTCTCTCATTGCAGGTTGGATATCCTTGGTTTCAAATGATGGTGGTCTCTCATTGCAGGTTGGATATCCTTGGTTTCAAATGACGGTGGTCTCTCATTGCAGGTTGGATATCCTTGGTTTCAAATGACGGTGGTCTCTCATTGTGGGTTGGATATCCTTGGTTTCAAAAGGCAGATGGTCTCTCATTGCAGGTTGGATATCCTTGGTTTCAAAAGGCAGATGGTCTCTCATTGCAGGTTGGATATCCTTGGTTTCAAAAGGCAGATGGTCTCTCATTGCAGGTTGGACATCCTTGGTTTCAAAAGACAGATGGTCTCTCATTGCAGGTTGGACATCCTTGGTTTCAAAAGACAGATGGTCTCTCATTGCAGGTTGGATATCCTTGGTTTCAAAAGGCAGATGGTCTCTCATTGCAGGTTGGATATCCTTGGTTTCAAAAGGCAGATGGTCTCTCATTGCAGGTTGGACATCCTTGGTTTCAAAAGACAGGTGGTCTCTCTCTGCAAGTTGGATATCCTTAGTAGACATGGGGTT
Source organism: Lamellibrachia satsuma (assembly GCA_033239005.1). Classification (NCBI taxonomy): domain Eukaryota; kingdom Metazoa; phylum Annelida; class Polychaeta; order Sabellida; family Siboglinidae; genus Lamellibrachia; species Lamellibrachia satsuma. The sequence continues at coordinate 2,894,459 of BSQZ01000041.1, read as the reverse complement.
TTTGATAAAAAAAAAGCATGTATACTACTCAGGTATCTTATTGCAGCTGTGATTGACATATTAACCTCACCTGGTTTCTCCATTACCCAACAGGTGATCGTGAGAAACAGGTTGTCTCTAGCACTCTCCCAGGAGCATAGTTCTGTGATGCAACACCAGGTGTGTTTTTATTGGCTGAAGTTCCAGTCCCTGTGTTTTGCCATTCCCAGGAGCAGCTGTGGGAGTAGGCTAATCCTTCAAGTGTCTTTGATGTAGTAATCCGTGTTACAGTTCCCTTTGGATGAGCTCACCTGCTGGGATTCATTCAGTGGGGTGAATGAAAACAGGCAATGTTGGGAGAGGCATGGGTTGCTTCCTCACTTAGAGGTTCCTTCTCAATCAATTTTTTTCCTAGTCTCATTTCAAATTAATTTTGTGAAATATCAAACCTACCTAGTATCCACTGCAACATGCTTGCTCGTTTGTGCAAGTTTTGTCCGCATGATGTCACAAAGTTTTTCTGTAATCATCAGACAAACTATTAAATTACTTAATGTTTGGTCAAACATTGATTGAAGTAAAACTAAAAATGCTGAAAGTGTTGTCAAGTGATCGGCGAGAGGATGGAATTCACAGCAATGAGCAGCTGTGAACTGTACAGTATTAACCATTTTGGATATCCATATTGTGAGCATTACCAGATCTAATGACCAAAGTCAGTTCTTTCAGTGATTTGAACAAATATATGCAATAAATCAATTGTGAACTATTCACACACTGGACATCAATGAACCAGATTCACAATAGGCTAAACCAGTGGAGGATGCAGTTTGTACTTGTTCATTGCTACAAGTTACAAAGCAGCAGTGATTCATGAAGGTTTAATGAGCTGTACCACTGATTGCCCAGAGGAATTGTGAATGTATTATGTGTCATGACAAAGAATGGAGCAGATTTGACTTACAACTAACTGCCTGTAGTCTTCGCAGTGTGAGGCTTACAGCTGCTGCATAATATGTGCAAATTATTTACATGACTTTTCTGTATTCAATATTAACCACTGTCATCTTATCATCAGAACAAATTAACTATGCTTATTTTAAATAACAAATCTAATGTATTCTCTCAAGAATATTTTTGAAACCAGCATATCAGTTCACGTTTTGCTTTTCAGGATATGCCTTGACTTCGGAATGCTTTGATGTAATTAAAGTCTTCCAAAATCTAATACTCCCTTCCTAAACTTCAGGCTTCCCAATGCCCTTGTGGAAGGGGCAACTTCAGCCACATGTGGGGGTGATTATTACTGCACTTACTATTACCCCACCCTTCAATTGGCCAGCTGTCTGTTGTCCTAAGCCTTCATCCTTTCATCAATCATTGGTCAAGGCAGCTGTCACATTGAGAATGGTGCCTTTGTCTTTGAAGTTAATTGTCCATCAAATCTAGATGAATGCACAGCATAGCTAGTAGCTACCAGGGGGCCTCAGAATTTGGAATCAGTTTTTGTGTATGTAAAAAGGTCCTTTGTGTAAAGAAATATAAGTTACATGTTTATAATGGATAATGCCTGGAGGGAGGACCCCCTAAGGTCATGAAAATCACTTTCCATGATGCATTGTCTCCCATGACAAGCTGGATGTCATCTGCTAACGGCTATGTGACTGAAAAAAGTGGTCTTGAAAGGATATGTCATCTGTGGTGCCAGAGTTCTGCTTGTTGGCTTTCTCTTAAGACAGCCTTCAGGACAATGGCTTTCTCTTAAGACAGCCTTCAGGACAATGGCTTTCTCTTAAGACAGACATCATGACAATGCAGTTGTATTCAGGCATTGTTCGTTTGCCAGTCTTGATATAACAACAGGAACAGCTCTAGGCAAGGATATAGATATGCCGCTGCCACGGCTATCACTAGAAAGAGTCAGATATTTTGATGCTTTTAAAATTTGTCTGGGCTTTCAGAGACCATTCTGCGTTTGCATGATAAATTGACGTTTCGCACGCATCAGCAAGGATTCATTGCATAAAAAATACTGCAGACTCGTTTAGCTCGCCAGGGTCTCGCATTACCTGTCAAGCAACGATATGTGTAGTCATGTGACCATGGGTTGCGCTTGCTGATTTTCGAAACATGTTCTTGCTGCCTGTCTGGTTCTCTGTTTTCTGTCTATCTATTGATCCTAATCTGCGTTAAAACTGGAAATAACAATACATGTTGAGGGGGGCTTTCTGCGATATCTGATCCATCGCTATCAGTTCTTTCCTGTCTTTGTAGAGCAGTCAGGGCATTTGGGACCTGGTGAACATTAGCACAGTCGGTTTTTTTTTTAGCTTTCTTCGGTGGTAAGATCTTGTAATTGAAGTTACTTACTTTTGTTGAGTAAAATGCGAAAAATGCAAAGCGATTTGCTACCCTGTATTTAAGACAATACTGTTTTGTATCACAAGGTGAGTAATTTAAAATATGCATGTGCATACTTTTATTATGTATATATGTGTGCACGTGTGCGTGCATGCATGTGATGGAATTGCAGACATTTGAACCAGTGGCTTATATAGGATTTTGCAAAGGGGGGAGGGCGAAGAGGGGCCAAGCTTTGTCACCCATTAATTTACCATGCTACCACACAGTGGCGCAACAGTAAGTAAGTAAGTGAGTAAGTGAGTAAGTGAGTAAGTGAGTAAGTAAGTGAGTAATTTATTAGATCCAAAATGCACACGCATTAAATAATAATAATATATCATATAATTGTACGTAATAAAATATTACTGTATACAGAGAGGATCATGGAGACTCCCACAAAGACTTATTAAAAGTCGCTACCGTAGGAGCCACCCGTCATATTCTTTTATTTTAGTTTCTGAGGAAAGCAAAGAATATAGATTTATAAAGTTATCAACATTAAAATGTAGTAAAGTAAACAGGTTATATATATATATATAACAAAAATTAAGCCAAAGGGGTGTTGCCCATTGCCCCCCCCCAAATACACCACTTGTTTCAACTGATATTTTTTATTGAAGCATTTGTAATGAAAACTTCCCAATAAAATATATCTTGCTAAGCCAGTGATGATAATTGTTTTTCCAGTTTTAAACATGCGTTTTCACCAAGAATGGTGGTAAAGTTCTCTTAGTGCAGCATTCGGTTTCAATACTGACTATAAATTTGTCAAATCTGGCAGTGTTTTGTAACAAACAGGAACCCCAGCTGGTTGCAACTGCCACTGTTGCCAGTAATGAGTGTTTGCTAGGGTGAAGTTCCTGGATCCTGCTGGGGTAAATCACGTTAATTACCCCCCGACTCCTGGTTGCACACCCCTGTCCTTGGAAATGGGTGCTTTGGCCAGAGTTGCTGCACAATTTGACAGCTAGCGGAACTTACGAGGCGTTTCTGCTGGGGGGGTAGGGTGCTTGCTCCGGTCTAATGACGATGCTACGTGGAAGCGTGCCGCACGCTGATAACCCATCACCCCTACGAGTCGAGAATAGACCGGGCCGATGACACACTTCCAGTTGTTTGGGCTCCAACATTGTCATTACTGTGTGAGGTAGCGTCGTCAGTGTGTGCGTGAAATTCTGGGATCTTGCTCTGATAGCTCACGGATACTACCCACGCTCTGTGACTATATCTATGATGCATTGTCGTGAAAGTTAGTTTGATACCATACGTACACCAGGGCACATTAACCGGATTACACTAGCGCACGTCGAAGTTAGCGCGATGTCGCGTGTATGTTTGTGGACGTTCGCCGTATTGCTGGCTACTACGCAAAGGGTTGTAGTGTTCGCTTCTAGTCAGGCTTTTATTGTTGACACCCCCAATGGAACTGTACACGTGGATCCATCTGGAAGGACTGCCCCAACAGCGGGTAACGCCGTTGGTAAGTACCCCTTGTCCGTGGTCCGGTTTAGACTGTCTTTGGTCTTGTTATTTCTAAACGCCTATCGCAGCAGCACTCGTATCACTCACTGTCTTTAATTCTTAGTCTATACTAGTTGTAATATCTACGACTACGTGTAAATTTTTTTAATTAAATAACCTTACTTGACAACAAACATTTATCAACAAGATTTGGAAGATTTTTAGTTTTATTGAAGTTAGTAATAACAACTTACTAACAAGTTTATGCCGTTTTGGGATTTGTACTGTGTATACTTATGAAATAGGGTATAGCTATATCTGACGAGAGGTATAGTTGGCGTGTAACTGGAGTCGCGGCAGTAGTAGTGACGCGACCACAGCGTACTACACATACTACCATTTGTATATTCGTAGACCCAACTAGAAAACTGGTTAGCTGTTCGGAAGTGTTCCTATTTTTGCAATATAATACTTTTACTGATATACGTTAAAACTGTTCTCTTGTAAACATACATTAAATGTATTGAATCTTCAAGTTTCTTCAAGGTTTTCAAGTAGCAAGTCTACTACTGATGGCTGTTTCTTGTATTTGGCAAGCTTTCTAGCTGTCAACTCCCAACATAATTATGTCGGTTGTGGAGGTGTTGACTGACTACAAGTAATCATATTCTTGAACAAATGTTAAAATTTGTGTGTCTGACTTAAATGGTAATTCAAAGATTTAGACAAAACATGGACTAACAAAGTTTTACCTTTCGTTTCAAGATTACTTGCTGGCCCTTCATCTTTGCAAAGCCATCTTTATGTTCTCCCCACGCATGGGGCCATTAATCATGTTTGTTTTTGTAAGGAGTTTATTATTAGAGAGAGTCCTAGAGAGCTCTCCTATGGCCTGGCTTCTCGTCTACCTTGTCACTTGAGTAGAGCAGATGGGCCATCAATGTAGAGTTCTTCTAAAGTGATGTATGTACAGTCTGTAGGAAGTTTATCTCACACACATTATATACTTTATAGCACCTTGACATGGATCATAACTGTGAACTGCCCAGAAGGGTCCAACAATAGCAGGTTGGATACACATGCCTAGGCAGACAGCTGATGGCTTGGCCATTAGCTTCGCTTGAATGCATTGCAATTTAGAACTGAATTGATTGGTTCTCTTCGGGATGGCCTGGAGATATAATGTGATGCTAGCGAAATGTGCAGTATGATTATAACTTTATATTTAATTTTTTCATCTCAGTGAATATGGCTTAATAACTTACAAAAAGCAAAAATGTTTTAGCCAATACCTTTTTGTTGGAGATGTGTAGAAATTTATCAGGAAGTTGTTGGTGATTTTACTCACCTGATACCCATCCAATTGCAGGACCTATTATTAAGCAGTTGTGGACATTTTATGTATGAAATACACGAGAAGCTCCTTAGAGATAGAAATGGCATTGGCGAATTGATTACCTGGCCATCAAAGTAGAAGCTTCGTTAACACACAAAAGATCCTCTAAAAAAATTAAACAAACTGTATTCTTGAGCGATAGAGTTGGATTGAAGAGGGTTGGTTCTTGGTGAAATGGGCCACAGAGGAATCCTACTGATCCTGGTGTGACTCAGCAACTCAAGATCAGTTTGGGGTTATTTCTCTCTGACCAGTGTCTGAGTCAAATACCTTGTGGCAATACCTGCAGGCCCCAGTCACTGAGTCAGTTCTCTATGGGCAGAGTGTGTCAAGAGACATACAGCACACCTGTTTGGTAACATTTTATACCACATGATGTATATAACTTGGATGGAGTTACACTTTGTGTGTCATGGTCTTAGAATTGTAACACACCTGTTTGTTGATAAATCACTGTTGAAATTGCACACTTGTTTATTAATTAATGCTGTACTCTTTCAAGTGGGAAAAAGGTAAAATGACATCCATAATAAATGATGACATTTTGGTGTGTTTCCACACTGACAAATAAATATATAACAGCTCATGACCCATCCTCTGTGATTCAGTAATAACCCCTTTGAGTGGGGTTTTGAGTGCACCATAGTGTAAATTATAATAGCGGTTTAGAACTACAGCAATTCACTCATGCTTAGTGATTTGTAATGGCCTTTTTCTGCAGGGGTGACAAAGTGTGGTTGCCAGTGTCACATGTGTGGGGCAAGCCTGGTATCCTGGTTCTGGCACTAGGCGTCATCTGTCACCTGCCAATGTTGGGTTGACATACAGGATCTGTCCTAAAAACTGTTGTGTGATAACCAACACTTAATGTTATGTGGTGTGCACATGTGTACGTTCACACGCATTATGTTCATAGCTTGGGTATGTAGTATGTACATGTGTTTGCATGTAAGCATGCACATTCCCACAGCTATGCATCATGAGGCAAAGTAAAACATATTTGTTTCTGGTAACATCATAAAAAATAAGTTATTTCACAATGTATCGTGATTTACACTTTCTCGATACTATTCCCTGGTTTATTTATGATAGGTGGTTATTGTATCCAAGCTTTTTATATTTTAAGATCTACACTAGTTACAGGTTAACTTTCCTGGAACCCTAAACAAATTTTTTAGCCTTGGAGGTATACATTACCTACATACCAAACCAACATTTCAATGTTGAATTTGTCTGTGTTGAGAGAAACCAAGAAATGGATGAGCTTTATCAGGTGGTAAAGGTACAACGTGATCAACAGCTAGCCCATGTGTGACTTGTCAGTGTCACATCTTCAACATGTTATCTCCACACATGTTCTATATAGTATAGACTATGAACAGCATGTTCTCAGTACAGACAAATTAATTCAGTTTTATAGGATTATTATGTGTACTTTATTAAGTTTTTTCTTGAAAAATTTATGTCGTCATAAAATCATACACATTTAAATCTACAAGTGTGCAAAATTAGCAATCATTGCAAATAAAATACAGTCAAATGTCTTGTTTAAGTAAATAGTTAAAATTAATAAACACAAGTAAAAACTAAATAAAATATTGCACCTTGATAAAGTTGTTGCATCCTTTGGAAGTTTGACATTTCAAAACATCATCTTGCAGTGCACTACTTGACTCCTGGCAGTTCACATTTTAAATAATAAACCATCCTTTTTTTGAGTAAGAGCAGTGACACCGAAAACATCAAAACAATAGACTGTGTGTGTGTGGGGCACTCATCCGTTTTTTACTGAACTGCCCAAAGCGTTTGTTTATAACTAAGCGAGGTGTGGTGACTGGCACATGGCTGGTAGTGTCTGTTTTGCCATGCCCTGAAGACAGTGTGCAGAAAGTAAACTGGAGACATTATAAATCCATGGACTGCTGCTTGCATCTGATTTCTGCCCCCCTCCCCAGGGTCGTCTGGAAGTGTGCCAAACTTCTATTTTGTACCCTTTTTAAATGGGCGCATTGTCAGTAGGGCATTGTGCTGGAGAGTAATTCGAGACGATGGTGTCAACAAAACAGTGTTGTTCTTTTTGCATTTGTGTTAGAGGTGTCCCATTTCATATGCTTTCTTCTTCTTTTGTCTAAACATAATTATTAGACAACACATCATTTGCATCATTCTGCAGTCTGCATTAATGAACAGTCGTTAGCGTGACATGATTCATAGCATGAAACCATGTAGACCCCCTAATATGGGGGTCTATATCTGTGGCAATGCATTATTTACACCCATCAAGCCACTGAGTACTCTATTAATAAATCAAAACAGCATAGCTAGTTTCTCGGTTTCTTTTCTGGATAATTAAATTATTGCGGCCACTCTTAGGAGTCTAAATGTCAAAGCCAACAATGTTTATTCTGGTTAAACTGAAGAGAGGTCTCGAGTACCCTACACGTGTCTGTTTATACAACTGTAGCAACCTGGTGGTCAAAGACGTGACCGCAGCACTTCAACATCTCGCCCCAGACTTGACCTTCTAAACTTGATTGAGCTGTAACACAATTTATCAAGTCTTACTGTAGTTACAGTAACTGTTGTTTTTTTCTTGGCATAAGATTCAAATGTGATCTGTTGCACTTCAGTGATATTGTAAGGCTTGTTCAGGATTTATTTTATAACAGTGAAGTTACACCCGGGGGGGGGGCATTGAACCCTGGAAACCAAGTGGGGTTTATCTTATATTTCACCATCACCTGTGTATTCCAGACAAGCTGGGAACTGATCCCAAAGCAGACCAACCCCTGCTGGGCAGATAATGTGTGGTTAATAAATAGCCTGTGGGTACAGTTGGTTAAATATTGCAGTTAGATTGACAGTGTGGCAGACCATAATCTTATGTGGCACCGGCTGGGTGTATTCTATATCTCATCTGTCATTTATGTAAATTGCACTAGAGGACTTAAATGTCCACAACTGTGGTGACACTGATTGACATTGACCTGTCTATATCCATTCAGCCTGGTAAGCCACTGAATAGCTTATTCTAAACATTCAAAGCCCTGGAACATTTCAAGATTAATAAAATGACCAATGTCCAGATAGGTTACTTGAGACGTGGTACCTATGTAGTATGTGAAAAGGATTTGCATGTAATTATAGATCTATTGTTTTAGGATGATTTGTCTGGAAGGAGGCAGCAAGGTTAGGCTGTACCGGTAGTTGTTTACAAGGCTCTCTACGCCATTAGTAAAACCACACTTCAAATATACAAACCAGTTGTGGTGCCGTCAACTTTCAAGTGCTCGAACATGTAGACGCAAACAAAGTAAATGACATTTGAACCAGGTTTCTTGTTCACCGCAACTACTGATCTGCCTGTTAAATATTTCGGTCCATGGGAAACACAAAGTTAATTAATTCTGTTAATTGAAAGAAACTGCTAATATTGTGTGTTTGTTTCATAAGTGCATCTGACACTGCAGTCTTATCAGAAAGTAGTGATCAAGAAATGAATTCAAATTGATTATCACCCTGGGGTGTGAGTGCTACACCCCACCCAGGGCACCCCAATCAACACCCTCTGTGTGACTGACACCCTGACTTGTGGCATGCTCTTTGACCTGGTCTGCTAGTCCAGGGGTGTCAGTTAATTAAGGTTGACCTAGTCCTGACACTTGGGTCTAGATAAGATCTCCTTGCTTTACCAGCCCTGTGTCTATCTCTCCACCCAGAAGTAGTGTCTGATGCACAATGGGCTACTGTAGTTTATGACAAGGTCCCTCTCTACCTGTCAGTGGCTTCTGATTATATAAGCATGGCAATATCTGTGTGAAGGCTTCATGTGAACATTGCTTGTGTTGTCTATAAATATCATGCTGTTTGTATTATTGTCTATAGATGGCCACATCTGAAAGATTACAAGACTTCTGTGCTGTAAATGGACTGGTTCTAAAAGGACCAATATACTGTATTGAGATATGGGATACCTGGTAAAGAGAAGAGGTATGGTGGCAAAGGTAAAGGGGGGGTGACCAGTTGAGAGAAAAGGATGTTGATAGGGAGAAGTGGAAAGAGATAACAGCTGGGGCAGTGCATCTGTACATCAACTAGCCTCATTCCTTTATAAAAGAAGTGGGGGGACACATTGTGTGTTATATGGATGGACATTAGGTCAAATGCTGGTCAGTTTGATGTGTAACTTGGGAGTGGATGCCATCTAGGACTAGTGGTTAATCAATTTCCTTGGGACAGGTTTGATTTACTGGTACGTAAATCAGTAGACAGTGACCAGTGGGCAGTGTGTCCACTTTGGGCACGGACTTCATACCTGCTGTCAGCAACCTTGTAAACTGACACCCATCCTGGGTTTCTGGCCCAAGAAGCCACCTGTAGTGTCTGTCTAGGCTCATGGAGTGCTGACTGACACTTAATGTCCTGGGGAGGAGCAGCTGACCAGGGGTATCAACACTGACCTGTCCAGTAGGCAGCCATGTGTTGAGTGGACTTTGATGGACAAGTATAGTGCATTAGTCTAATAGTTTATGGTGTGGCACTATCTGGAGCAGTGTGGGTTACTCTCTCAAGTATTCTGCTTTCAACATCCAAACCACATTAGTACTGGACTGCCTTACGACCAGGCACTGGCCATCACAGGTCAAACCACAGGTCTGGGAGTTGCATTAAGTTACATATGACACTGCCAACAGAATACAAAATGTCTCATCTACTTGGCAAGCTGTTACATAGTTTATATTTTTGTTACATAGTTTATATTTTTTGTTACATAGTTGTATAGTTATATTTTTACTGTTGTGGGGTTTGTGAGAGGATAGTCAAATCTTGTTATTAGATTTTAAAAGACTTGTATGGACATCAAACTTTGGGGGCTGAAGTTATTGTCATTCAAAATGTGAAGTTTTTACTGTTAACTTGCAGAGTATTTCATGCAGTATGGCAGCACCAGTCACCTGATCTTGCTCCATTCACTCGAAGTGGGTTCGTCTCGTGCAAGATGTAGGCGTATATTTTCTTTTCTTTACAGTTCTTCTTTTGAGTAGCTAAAGTGCTGGCTGTGAGTGGACAACTGTGTTGGTGTTTTGCAGGTTAACAACATGTTTGCTGCCTGCCGACTATGCAGGTGTTTGTTGATGTTAACTTTAGTTAGCGTGACAGTTGTACCAAATACATAAAGACTGGTTAGACACGAGTTATCATTGTATGATAATTATGGTGTTTACTTTATTGTGATTTTCATAGGGTTATCCCAACATGTATTGGTCCTTCTGTTAGGCATTGTTAGTCTTTATGGGTTAGTTTTTCTAAATATTGTAGATCTGTAGGACTTTGATGTCGATTGATAAAAACATGACAGGAGGGAGAGTCAACTGATGTCTTGTGATGATAAATTGGCGGTCCTTGTTTGGTTCTCACCCTGGTGTGACTGTCCTGTCTTTCCTGCTGAGTCATGCTAGAGATCCTGTCATTCCTGGTGTCTATAGACACTGAAGATCTCATTTTGAGACTGCTGTCACCACTGCTGACAAATGTTTTCTGTTCAGAGAGCTTTAATACTTGTACTCAACTACCCAAACTCCTGACTGTAGTCACCACTTGCTCCAAATAGAGTAATGTATTTGTGAATGATACCCTGTTGTTTCTTGAGCCTATCTTACTAAGCTGCGTATGTGCTTGTAAAACATGACATGAAACAGGACACATGATGTCCATCATGAGACATGACAAATTGACATAATCCCTTCTTAAAATAAAGTTCTGTGAGTAAGTCAGTAAGATACCTGTATCTTTGTTGTAAGATGTCTGTTTATTAAAGTAGTCTAAGCCGTATTGTACAATTATCAACTACCAGTATGTTTAGATGGATCAGTAGCTCACGATTGTTTGTTTGTGTTTGCAGATCGACATTGGATATCCCAAATCAAAAGCTTCCCTGGCAACACCACGCATCCTGATGACTTCAAACTGTTATTACAAGATGGTGACCATATGATAGTGGGAGCCAGGTGAGACAATAGTGTCATCAGTTGACCATTTGCAGTAAATTGAACCCCTTTGACATTGCCAAATTAATTGTGTACATTTTGAGATGTATTCATCTTCGTTCTCAAACTACATCAGAAATAGTTTTATCCAAACATATTGTTAAAAAGACCAACCATTAGCATTTCGATATTGTAAGCACATTCTTTGTGTTTCTACGATGTGGCATTGTTATTAATATTATACACAAAACACCATCTTATTTTCAAACTTTGAATGAAGCATTTGTCATCAGATTGATATCATAACTAAGTTAGCTACAAATTTATACATATTTTATAATGCTGTAATGGATTTGTGAAGGCAGCTGTGCAGTTTGAATGTATTTTTCAGGAACACTGCGTACAATATCAGCCTTGTGACACTGACTTCCGTAAAGGTTTGTTAGCTTTTCTCTGATAATAATATATACATCAATAGCTTTGTAACCAGGACATGTATTCAATGAGTCTCCATTGAATACAAGTTTATGCAAGTGATTCTGTGCGAAGTTGACACACAGATGATCCTGAACCTGTTCTATGTTAGAAGTGTACATTGTGAATTGATCATTTGGCAGCACTAGCTGAAGTCTAGTCTAAGATTTTTAGTGGTGTTCTGTCCTTTATATTATGACTGTCTTCCCATCTAATAATATAAATATAATAATAAAAATAATAAGTAGGAAACTTGTGTCTTGCCTCAATCATTGGAAACTCACGCTTAGTGGTGCATCAAAACGAAAGGTTAGGCAATCTTTAAATCGGTATACAGTATTAAAGGTGTCAACAGATGGAGCAACATGCTAGGGCCTAGGAAGCTAAGGATGTTAAGCACAGTTAAAACATAATAATTATAAGTGTTCAGATGACAACAACATTTTAGTATGTTTCCTGCTCACCCAGCACTTAACAGAGAGTGAGTTCCAATGTATTGATCTGGCAATGTTAGTTACAATTCTATGAAGAAAAGGTAGATCGGAATTATGATGAAAGATGTCTGGGCTGTCTTGTGAGCAGTAAATGTAAATATGCTGGTTGCTTAGATGAGGTAATCTGTATACATGCTGCCTCGTGGGAGTATAAAGGAGTTCAGTGCCAACTCACATAAAGCACATACAAATATTGGTCTTATCGGACATACAAGTTTGACACATATGTAAGAGAGATTAGAGTTAAAGGATGTTTGTACAGGGCAACCAACGTGTGTGATAGATATATGGTCCACACGTGTGTGTGTGTTCAGGTGTGAGTGCGCATTGATGCACGTATGCACACTGTGTATTGATGTTAGAGATTATAGTAAAACAGCCACTGCCCCGGACAGCTACCAAATGAATCTTGAAAAAATTATCAACTTGCATGATTCTAAAAAGTTTGTTTTTAGAAAAAAACCAGTTGTTAAATTGTGTCATTTCTCTGTATATTTTGCCTTGTGTGTGTGGGGGGGGCCTAAAGTCAGGCACTCTACTCAGGAAACTATTATGTAATATTATCCAATATTTAATAACGTCTAACATGTTTCATGCAACTTACAACACTTGGAGTAGGCGGTTGATTGAGAGATGCGATCTCCATTCTCTGAGTTATATTACAAAGTCTGTTAACCCTTTGAACTGGAATAAGTAGTTTTGTCAGCACTACTCACTTTTCATTAGCCATGCTGGAAATAGTAAAGAAAAAATAAGCACCGTTATCTTGCTTAATTAAAATAATAATTGGATCAACTAGTATGATCATTTTGTATGAGTGGTTAAAGTAAAGCAGACATGATAACTGTACTGTTGTCTAAACTTACACAAAACTATTGAAACCCAGGATTTTAAATGTTGGATTATTCTGATATTCCATGTGCTAATCTAGACGAGTCATTTCCTGTCACAGGTTTGACCAATTTCAATTAGATTGTTGGCAAAACATGACCAGGAACCTGATATTTTCCTGTATCCTGAACAGTTTCATTAACATGAGGTAATGTTGAGGCTGACTAGGAAATGGAGTTGATTCAGGAAATCTGATTCATGAATCCTATAGGATATAGCAGTAGTAAACCCTTTTAAATGCCCTCCAGCATGATGTCATGGGGGAAGTGGGGTTTTCTAAGTACAGTTATCACCATGTGATTTGTAAATGTCTCCATGAAGTAAACATAAAAATCCTTTTAGCTGTCCCTACAAAAAACTTTATTCGTAGCACAAACAGGAAAGATTTACGATAGAATAAACATGATGTGTTTATAGCGACACTGTCCTTGCAGTGTGATGTTTGTGGGTCTCATATATTTACTTAGCCTCTGCTATGTTGACGCTTGCTGATTTCACTTGGCCCCTCGAGTCGGTCTCCAGGTCACACTGTTTTCGATGACGTCTGACTTAGGATCAATATGGGATCTTGATATTTGCTTAATATGGGTTCTTATCTGGTGGTCTCACTATATCCTATAGCCAGTGTTTTGTTCGCCAGTCGATAGAGTCACCTTATCTGTGATCAGGAACCCCATATTAATAAAAACATACCTATAGTTGTGAAAATTCTCACGCCGGAAAAAAATATATTGCCTGACTGTACATGATAGTTACATTATGTAATGTAATGAAATGTAATTATATATATATATATATGTGATAAGAAATTTAATAATATACATCTATATACATAAAACTCTGTGCTGTTTTCTGGGTGGCCTTCTTGAATTATAATAGCCAGTCAATGTTGCTGGAAATGTTTATGAAAGCTACCTCTTTAGTGATGTAGTGAGAGTGACACTAATGTTCTAATTAGTAATGGAATTATTTAATTATAGAAGCAAACAATTGATTAGATTTGGCTGACCACAAGATAAATGAGCTCTATTGACCTGTCTACCAGTGGTGGCAATTTGACCAATTATGTGCTTAGATGATTGCTGTCCACTGGTGTCCAGTTGTGGTCAAGTCAGAGGTGTTTGAGATTCTAATCACAAGATCACCTGACTGTAATCGTTGACCATTGGTCACTACTGCAGAATGTTGGTCAACTTATGCAATGCTCCCAAATGATTATCCACTTTAATATACCGATTAAGGGAGAAGCTAGTAATTTTCTCCAATTAAGGGATAAGTGAGTAATTGCATAATGTCATGATGTAATGTGTGGATAATCTTGGCTGGGTTATAATTATCCATTCATGGCTAGTTGTGTAATGGTAATTAATATAATATTTGTGCTGTGGGAAATCGTTATAGTTTGTCATCATCCGAAGACTTTAACCTTGCTTACCCATAGTTCCTCAACATCCATTCTTTGAAACTTTAACATTTTATACAGATTTTGAAATTGCTGAACCATTTAATTTTGATGCATATCTCAGCTCGGGGTGTCCAGGCATTTTGACGCAATAAACGTTTTCGTATTGCATTATATTTGCAGTTTTACCAATAATAACTTTAAAAAGTATAATACTAGTGTTTTCTTGATTCTAATTTTCTTGCCATTACATAAATAGAAACAGTCAGCACGAATCACATGTGTGAGGAATCAGAATTGCATGAATTAATGTAACATATGAATCATGTGAAAATCACTGGGTGATTGCCAAGGAAGATATCATAATGGATGTTTTGCAGTTATATAACGAGATATATAAACAAGATAACTGTTTTTTTTTTGTAGAAGCTGACATGGCCTTCGACAAGATTAGACGTCACTGTCTGCAGAGCAAAGCGGAAAACTGAGGTAAGCTTGACAACTTGACATGTTCCCCGGTCATTGTAGCTGGGTGTAGTGAATGAATAAGTGGTATGTTTCACCTCCAACTCTTTCATAAGTCAGCAATAATTACAAGTTGTGGTTTCCGGTGAACAGTCAGAAGCTTCTAATGAACGTTATTTATAACTGCGACAGCTGGATGTCTTATTCTGGGATGCAGAACTTTGGAAAATCAATTCTATTTCTAAGATAAGAGGATGGTCGACTGATGGTAGAGTTGATTGATTGACAGTGCATTGATGTAACGATGTGATATGCCAGTTTTGACAGATTCGTATTGTTGCATCATTGTGTTTCTAAATGAAACACAGATGGAAAATCCACACTTGGTAAACCAACCGGGTTGGACCATTTTATTTATCAGCTGTGTTGCGTCCAAATTAACTGCTTTTGATGTAACATGAGACAGCATAAAATGAAGTGAAATGTGAGATATCCTGTGTATGTTTCACAGTACACTCAGCTATTGTTTCATGTTAATTAATATGATGATTGCCTAAAGCGCTACCCCCACAGCAGTGTCTGTTGGCAGGCCTGTAGCCACGCAGTGCACACAATAACTGATCTATGTGATAAAATAATGGAGCTATTGTTTTATCTGTGCTCTGAAATGACTCATGAAAGTTCTATTGAAAACGTGCCACTATTACGTCTATTAATGTGACTTATGGGCCCTTGTCAGGTCAGAGCAAAAGTAATTAGCAATAAATTAATTTATTTTATCGACATAATGATACTTGATAATTTTGTGTAGAGTGGGACTTGATAAAAATGTTGATTGCCAATTTTCTTTGCTCTTGTACATAACATTTTAGTCAATTATCATGTACATAAGTTTGATCAAATTTCCTGTTGTTGAAAAAAGTGCTGTGAAAATGTCATAAAATACAGAAATTCTTGCAGACAAATTGTTTTGTTCTCTGATGGGTATTTCCTAAACATGTAGCACAGTTGGCGGGTATAGAAGCAGGGGCATTCACTACAACAGAACTCTAAAAACCCTTTCCTGTAGCAACACAGAGCATCCGGCATCAGTGATGTCTTATCTACTGTGCCAGATGATAACAACATTACCCACAATGCCCCTGCCTTGAGGCTATGTCCTGATATCTATGGCACCATATTTTTAAACTAGTTTATTGAAAACAGCTGAGGATGATCGGTGGCTATTTTTACCATCAGAATAATAGCTTGTGTGATAGCAATCAAGTCGCAGGAGATTTTAAGATGGGGCCTACAGGCTCGTAGATGCCATTTAAAGTCACAGGGGCGTGGGGGAGGGTGGGAAGAGTGAGGCAGTTCTCAATGGAAAATTTATGTAATTCCAGGTTAATGTGCTGTGTCTATCAGAAAGATTTTGGTTTCTTCCCACTTAAAATACTTGTGAAGAAATGTTATACCATTGTATGACTGTAAGAAAGTGGTTGTTGTTTTAAAATATCAATGCCACGAATCTTTTATTTGAAATTGACGGCCAGATTTTAGTTTGTTGTTGTCGTTAGCTTTGCAAATTGTTTTGAAGTAATAGTTGAAATTATTTCATCTTCCTTCATTTCCGGTTCTTTGCATAGACAAAGATTTGTTTAATTGAACTGCTGGTTGCTTGAATGAAACCAGTAATATATTGGTAGTTTCCTTTGTGTGTTAATGTTTATGAATTATTTTTGCCAGGAACAATGTCAGAACTACATCCACGTAGCAGTGAAATTATCACCATCAGAACTCCTCCTTTGTGGTACGAATTCCTTCAAGCCACTGTGCCGGACATATCACAATGAAGTAAGCACTCAGATGGCAGATACTTAAAATGTTATATTGCATATTTTATGTTGAGTTGTGCAGTTGGCAAATTTCTTTCAGCAAAAGATCACTACAATCTATGCATAATTAAGCAAATGTTAATGTTTAACCAAATACCAAATGTTATGGCTTGAAGTAATAAATGCCTAGACATGTTTCAGTTAACTAATTTACACTTTGCTTCCAATTTCATACAGGATGAATAGTTAGTGTTTAAGCAAACGCTGACTGTTGTATTTCTGTTTCCAGCCAGAGAAAGATTACTACCATGTCTCAGAACGTGACGGCATTGGCAAATGCCCATATGATCCACACCACAATAGTACAGCCATACATGTTGGTGCGTATTTCAGTATTTTGTTGACAAATCATAACAGATCAACTTATCTTCCTCCACATACCCTATTGAAGGACTTGATGTACATCTCAACACCTTCTTCCCTTCTGCTGTCCATCTCTGGAACTCTTCCATCTGATGCACCAGCTGCAGCCTCTCCTGAAGTCTTCAACTACAAACTGGGAGGTTGAGCAAAGAGCCTGTAATCTTGACCACAGGAAGATCTTTTTTTTTAAACTAGTAAAATTTCCAACAAATGTTTAATTGGGCAATTTTTAGGTATGTGTAATAAATGTATGATTATCAAGCAAATAATATATATTTATGTTGTATGTTTCAGATGGCGAGTTGTATTCGGCGACTGTGGGAGACTTTTCAGCGGGTGATGCTCTTATCTACAAATATCCAATGAGAACAGAGCAGCACGACTCACAATGGCTTAATGGTGAGTGACCTTGAACAGTGTTAAATGACCTTGAAGACTGAGTCGTGAAATTTACAGCTGTTTTTTTTCTGGATTATAACATAATGCAGTACTGTAATCATTCTATCAATGCAATAACTATTGTGGTAACGTAATGTTACAATATCTTTACAGGTGTACAAACTCTTAACAGAGAACATTTCATAATGAAAAATATTTTCTAAAGATTTTTTTTTTATTTTCTTAAGATGCTACTTGGTTTCACAGATGGAACCTGTTTGTAGCAAGTAACAAAATAGTAACTTTTTAGCAACCTTGTTAAAAACTCTACCTGTACCTATTGGCCATTCTTTTCAGACCCTGACTTCGTACATACGCTCGCGTACGGAGACAAAGTGTACATTTTCTTCCGTGAGACGGCAGTTGAGCACATTAACTGTGGAAAGGTGAGGTCTAATTGCCAAGTGTCTGTAACAAGGCGAGGGAATTGAGGAGGAACCTTTAAAGAAATTACGCATCAACTAGAAATGATACTTACTAATAGGAGGCTTTGTGTTGAGTGTACTGACAAATATACATGACCCTGCTGCTAAGCGACTATGTTTATCACTAATTGGTTCATTATTGTTCCTGGTGGCATAGTTACGCGACATTTAATGAGCTGTGAACGTTTCTGCGGTATTTGTGGTCGCTATATATATATATATATATCTGTCTTTTATCTGATCAGAAATTAGGCATAGCCATAATGACAGTTAATGCCTGTTGTGTGATTATCAATGTTGATTCGTTTCTGGTATAATTATGGAGGGGGTGCTCCTTTGGAGTTTCAGTTGAATGAATTTGAGGGATGCCAGTGGTCGGGGAATTTGCTTGAAGTGGAACCAATTATATGTAATGACCACTGTTCACCAGGAGGGCTTCATTGGACGTCCTTCTTTGTAAACTGCATGTTCAATGAATGAATGAATGCATTTTAAAACATTGTTGCAGCAAACTTCATAAAACAGTCTTTTGAGTTCAGCAGTTTGGGTATTACGAACGTTGGGTTAGGTGTTGCCACGGTGACATGCTGGTAACAGTTAATTTATGTGTGCATTGCTTGTAGTCGGTATTCTCACGTGTGGCAAGGATATGCAAGAACGACAAGGGAGGTGCACAACTACTCCGCAATGTGTGGACATCGTTCTTCAAAGCGAGACTTAATTGCTCCATCCCTGGTGAATTCCCGTTCTACTTCAATGAACTTCGTAAGTATGAAGATTCCATTTTTGTCTCCTGTCGATTTCTGCCTGGTGCTTCGCTGATCTCCCTCCTTAAGATTTAAGGTGTATTTGCTTAAATCCATATGGATTTGTGTTTTACCAGTAAAAAATGTTTTGTAGATATAAGACCATATACGGGTGTACCTGCATATATTCAGTGGTGTGCAGAGTCTTAAAAAGTCTTAAATCGGATCTAAAATGTTTAAGGCCTTAAAAGATTTTTAATCTAATGATACCATTTGATCACCAAATAAATAGATGACTCCCAGATGCTGTTTAAAAGATATGTTACTTTGTTTTGTGTTTTTCAAAGGAAAAGATCTTATATTTTCAAACTATTTGTTTAAGGTCTTAATTCTAATTAGGCCAAAGCCACATACCATGATATTAAAATCATTTACAATTTTACCAAATGTGAAGACATTTATCTGCCAGAACAACAACATGAATTCAACATGGCTCAGACTGGGTTTTTACACAACACAACACCTATTAGTGTCACAGGAACTCCCTAAACTTGTTCCACTCACTCAAAACATCTCCATACAAGTGCCATAAAAAGCGTACATCAAGATTACCTGTCTACGTGTTTTTACAAGGGTCTCATTTCAATGCAGTATTTTTTGCGAGTAAACTCTGCGTGACGACACTGCACATTGATATCATCTCAAGATTGGGGTGGATACCCTGGCATCTTCAGGTGATAAGAGCAGAGCTAAATTTTTCGGTGCTTTTATTGAGATTTTTTTCACCTTTTATGAAGTCACCTGTAAAAGTAAGGTCTTAATATCACAAGAAGGTTTTGAACGTCTGCACCAGATGATCATGAATCTCACCTTATCTCTCCTTAATGGTTGTATATCATGCCACAGGAGTGTCTTATTCATGAAAGTGTAGATTCCCACTGTACATTCTACAGCAAGATGCAGTGCAAGGTGATTATTTGTTCAGATATATCTCAATGTTGTATTGACTTGATGTTGCAGAGTCGACTACAGATGTGGGGCAGGGCAACTACATGCCAGCCCTCGAGTACGACAACCGCACGGACATGGTATACGCCGTCTTCAACACACCCAGGTAAGCACCAGTGCTGCCATCTAGATCATGGAGAGTTGAGAGATTTTTTCAGTTATATGATTTCTGTTTAATTCAGATTAAGATAAAATATGAACATTTATAACAGTTAACAGTTTTTAAGTCCAGTGTAGTAGCAAGACTACACTATATACACTACAATATAAGTGGATATGTAGATGTGTACCTGTAAAATATTTTGTGTCTTTCGTTAAAAATAGCTACAACTTGTAATGGTCTACGCTGTGATATTTGCCTGGTCACGATTACCCTGATTTTGATCACAAAATCTTGTTTGTTCTTGTCTTTAGCAACAGTATAAAGGGCTCAGCCGTCTGCGCGTTCCGTTTCTCGGACATCCTGCAAACCTTCGAAGGTCAATTCAAGACGCAGGACTCAGCACATTCCAACTGGCTGCCAGTGCACGAATCTGACACGCCCAAACCACATCCAGCCAAGGTGGGTGTCAGAATGATCATCTTCATTTGAAGCGTTTATCTACAAAATGCATCGTGTGTCAAGATCACACAAATTGAGTTATGAGTGGTTTTGTGCTGCCATCAAGTTGATAGTGGTAGAGGTAAAGATGTTTTGTAACAAAACGCATTATACGTCACGCTATTGACTGAAGAAACAATGGTTTTTTCTGTGTGTCACTTAATGTGCTATTTATCTCAAAGTATCACACAAATTGTATATAAGTCATTTTGCAGATAAATGTTTACATCTCTGTCAGTTAAAATCCAATCTTATTTTTGCCTATGTTGTCATGCACTTTGTCATAAGTTTAAGAATAACTATAAAACTTAATATGCATTTGCAGATTATAATAGTCATAGTAAACTATGAACATTTTTTAAAGAGCGGTAAACATAGTGTCTGTTTTACCTTTGATATCAAGATTATCTAATCACTTAGGTAATTTAATGTAAACCCTTATTGGCTTTCATGATGTATTCCAGCAATGTGCCAATGATTCACGTCGCATATCCGACCAGACATTAAACTTCATTAAATCACATCCTCTGATGGACGGAGCCGTACCGGCATTTGGCGGACAACCGATTCTACTACAGACAAGTTTCAAGTAAGTCCGGGTATAGTAGTACAGAAATTGCAAAGAGAATGGCCGTAATACTTGTGACAAGACAGATGTGTTTCTAGTGATCAAGTGGTGGTCTAGTGTATGTGTTTATCATTAACAGTAAATAAAGGAATTGTTCCAACAAGTCTGTCTAAAACAATGGAGGGTATAAGGAACTTTGTAAATATAAAAATTCCAACAATGCCCAAAATAATTTGAAGTGGGTGGGTCAAAGATTTGAAGTGGGTGGGTCAAAGATTTGGAGTGGGTGGGTCAAAGATTTGAAGTGGGTGGGTCAAAGATTTGAAGTGGGTGGGTCAAAGATTTGAAGTGGGTGGGTCAAAGATTTGAAGTGGGTGGGTCAAAGATTCATTTGTATTATAAAAAAAATTGGAAATGTGTATTGTTTGACATTTTTCCCTGGTTGAAATTTGGCAGTAATTAGCTTTTCATTCATTGCATTAGCAATTTCCCGTTTTTGGATAGAAGTGTAGGTGAGCGAGATCAATTCTAAAAAAAGTACCTTAAAAGTAGGGTGGTGTTTTTCAGGATAAACTTAAACCTTTGATGTCATGTTATCGTAAATGTATTCTTTACTTGACCCATTCTCCGTGCTCACAAATGTTGACAGAGTCACCTGGTGGTGAATGTTGTTATACTGTTCGCCATTTCTTGCAGATATCGACTAACGACAGTCGCCATCGACTGGCACGTTTCAGCAGCCAATCAGCGATATTACGACATTCTCTGGGTTGGAACAGGCAAGTCTGCTTGCTTTAGATTATGACTAGCACAACATTTCTGTCGAACACACTGTGTGTGACATCTATTTGTGTAATAAAGAAAATAAATTAACTGTTGATTTTGGCAAACATTAGCCATCTTGAAAGAGTAATAAGCGTTTACATTTAAAAACAAAATCCAGTCTACGTAGAAAAATTAATTAGTACAAGTTAATAGAATAATAAATAACTGTTTATTATTCACTCATTATACATATATATATATATAATTGTTCGCTCTAAATCTAACAACAATATATATATATACGTGTGATATTGTTTTTATTTGTTTGTCATATTCTCTTCCATTTTGTGAACAGACGACGGACGGGTGATCAAAGCCATCAACAAAGGTCGAACAGGGAAAATCGAGACAGAAATTCTCCGCACCTACAAAGTGTTTAGCAATGATGCCCCTGTTACAAGTTTACGTGTCTACCGAAATAATGAGATTGGCCAGGAAAAATTGATTGTCATATCGAAAGATGAAATCAAATCGATACCACTGTATGACTGCAATCCCGATTATACCTGCAGGTAAGGTTGAAATATACAATATGACAGATGCGGGTCAGTTATGGTCAGTATAGCTAATGATTTTATCCTGTTAACATATTCAGTGATTTTGGGTGTATACAATATGTATGCTAATGATGAATAGATTTTGACAATAAAGTTACATTCGACAGTATAGCTAGTAGTGCAGGACATGAAGTTTGCATGCGTGTATTAATTGTGATGTATAATATTTAAAAGAATAACAAGTTGTACCACGTTTATTGAAGACGCATTCTGCTGACATGTGTAACTGCACAGAGTTTTATCTGTGTGGGTCTGTTTGGTGTGCAAGTCAATCTGGTGTGCGGGTCTGTTTGGTGTGTGGGTCTGTCTGGTGTGTGGGTCTGTTTGGTGTGTGAGTCTGTCTGATGTATGGGTCTGTCTGATGTATGGGTCTGTCTGGTGTGCGGGTCTGTCTGGTGTGTTATTAAATGAATGTTTTCTTTCCTTGCAGCCAATGTGTACAACTACAAGACCCATATTGTTCTTTTTACAAAGGTGCCTGTGGCACTTCTCGTAAAGGGTAAGTCTGTCTAAATGTCTTGTCTCTACGTAGTAATTACCTGAACCATATTTTCTAACATACGCTAGTTGAGTAGTGTCATGTGTGCTCTATACTTATGGTAGTCCAGTTATGGCATTACATTTATACAGTAATTCAGTACTTTTGATTTTTAGTGAAATCCAGTAGATTTTGTTTCATGTAGGTATATTTTGTTACTTGATAGATGCCGACACTTGATTGTAATAGGAATGCTATAGGCTGATTAACGAATGAAAAATTAATACAGCATTATACAAAATTTCAAATGAAAAATACAGATTTCAACCAAACAAATGTGGTTTATTTTTTTGTTAACCTGACTCCTATTGAGACGGCGCCACGTTTGTAGGTTCCAGAATATAGAACGAGGCACACACTCGGGCTGCCCGGTGGATGAACCTTCAACTACTCTCGAATCAGGTGGGTGTCCTAAGTGTTGATTGGATGGGTTTCGGCCTCTCGTTTGTCTGTATCTTTTTCGACTGTGCCAGCCAGGAGAGGTCATCTTTGCATGAATCTGTTTCCTGTGATTTGCAGTATATATTGCTGGTGGAATGAGGTTGTGTTCTTGCTTGGGAAGTTGCAGGAACGATGTGTATTTATTTATTTATCTGTTGTTCTGTGCACCTGTACATTTTATGAGTAAGTCCAGCCACGGACGATGATACATCTCCACAGTCTGTTGTGCGTTACGTGTTGACAAAATAGATTTAACGTTAAACATAAATTTTCGGTGCACTATCACCTACTTTTAACATTTTACGTCTAGCACATAGTTTACTAAGACTAATCTGTGCAGTTTTATGTCTGACATCCAAGCAGAAACCTTCACTTTTTTAGTCAGTGTTTTTGTGTGGCAGTTGGGATTTGTCATGGATTTGCTCAGTTGCTGGCCCTCAGGACAGCTGTCCATACAATATTTCAGTACTGGAACCATGTACCGTAGACTGTGTGCTGTGGATTAGATCTGAGATGTTGAGCTATAGGTTAGTGTACATTATATGGACAAGAACTCGGTGTCCAACTGTGCTGTATCCAAACAAGTGATGAACAATGTTGATTGTCACTCTTCCATAGTTCTGTTATAAACCAATGTCTCCTGGTTTGTGTTACTGTGCCACCTAGTAACATTAGACAATGTTATATCGGTATTTTACAAGACTCCTGTTGCAAAATTGTGCATGTGCATATGTAGTTACTAGTTCTGCCACCTGCAGAGCAGTTTAAAAACAATGATCAAACAATTGTTAGTTTTGCCGACTTTGAAGCAACATACTATATAGTTCTGCCACCTAGTGTACATTGTAGGAATGACCTGGCAATCAAACAATGTTTAATATCACGGATGTCGGTCAACTCGAAATCCTGCTCCGTAGTGACTAGTGCTGCCCTCTGTATGTGAACTCATTGTCCCTGTTTGTCTCGTGCCACAGCCGCCACTACGTCCACAATCAATACCACAACCACAGCATCACCACCAGTGGTGACCTGCCCCGTATGTGTCTGTACGCCACCACCATCCTTGGTGGCGCCATCTTCTGGCCAGTCAGCGGGCAGCTCACCGCCTACTGTCAATCCGGGTAATTAAGACATTGTTTAGAGCTCTGCCAAATTCACAAGCTTTGGCCGTCGTGGTGTTGTGTGCGATCACGATTCGGTCATCGCCGTTGTCATAGTAACCGCTAGTGTCCCCGGCTCCCAAACTAACCGGGTCAACTGTGCACCGCATGTCAAATTCATAACTAGTGTTGATAGAATTTGCTCTCCTAGATGATGTAGGTTCTGATTTCTTTGTTAGTTACTTACTCTTGTGGGTTCTGTAGACATAACTACAGCGTAAAAAATTATTGCTGGCCCAGTGACATTTGGTTTTGTCAATCCGCACTAACATAACTCATCTGTTTTATAGATAGTGAAATCTCCCATTAATTAATCCTCAACTGCCTCAAGCAAACCTTAATCTGTAGGAACATTTGCCAGATTTTGTTGTCCACACAGTCATTTTTTAAATCTATTTATCACAATTTTATCTAAAGCAGCACCTAATAAAGAAGCAGAATTTATATCATGGAAAACTGGCATGAGATTTGCTTGAGGAAGTTTTATGTTGGATAATAGGGGACTTGGTGTCTGTGGCGAGGAATACTAGTGGTGGTGATGCTTAGGGTTCTCAACTTTCACCCTATCCCTCCCTGTGTCAGTCTGTGTGTCACTTATGGTGGTGGGCTTCAATACGGTCTGTTTGTAACAAACTGATGCTTTCTACTAACTAACGCATACTAATCCTGTAGTAGGCATGCATCATTTGTACGTGTTCAGTTGGTGTCATTTCCCAAAATTCATTGTCTGAAAATTAACAGAATCTGATTCGAAGACAAGATGCTGTTCAGTCGTTGTGACCCTGATTTTCGTGCGAGCCGTCTCAAACCTTGATGTATGTCACTGCCTGAAACTAACTTCGTTTAAACTTAGACATCCCTTCCCCAATACATGAAACTGAATTACATTTACCTTTTTGACCTGATTTAAAAAAAATAATGTCAATATTCGACACTAAGCAAAGCAACTACTAACAACCCCCCTCCCCACATCAAACCAGTTTTGTTTAGTATCAGACATGAATGTTGTGAGATGGCTCTTTAGTCAGTGACACCAGCTCGACATACCTGGAACATGTGAGGTATTCTCTCTCATGTGGAAAAATTGAAGACATTTAGCATAGTATAACTGATGAGAGTCAAATCTATTGTCCACCTACAGTAAGTTCTTTTTTTTAGACAATTCATCTACAAAATAAATTCTTTTTTTTTGTTTTGTTTTGTGAACCAGACAAAAAGTTGACCAGCTAAAAATCTTTTTTCATGGAAGACTTGTGCTATCTCCTAGAGTACCAAAGTATCCATCATAGAAACAGTTCAGATCATCTGGAACTGGACTTATTGCTGAGTAAGGATCGTAATGGAATATGCACAAGTGGATTTTTTCTCATACATTCCTTTCTTTCCACTGCAGACCAGCAACATAATGCGGTAACAAGAGATATCCCGGACACTACCAATATTGACAACCGTATCCCACAAATTCCCCAGGTGGCAGGTGAGCCTCATTTTCATGTCCTACCAGCTCCAGCTGCCATTTTGTGTTGTCGTGGTTACCAAGTGTACTGGCGTGTTAGGTGTTTTCTTAATTTTTTTATTAGAAACAATTACATGGTCTGCAGTTTGTACTGAAGGGGGAGAGTGATTTAGTCGTATGTAGTTTGCATTGATATAGTTTGCACATATTTAATTCCAGAGTGTTTTTTGTGCTGACTCGTCTTGTTGACTCAAGAGTTGTTGTAATGTCCTGTGTTATGTCAACCTTGTAAAATGTATCGCTTAAAATGCACCAAGAAATGCACAAGACACGCTTTACTATGCAGCTAATTTATTAACAGTACTAGTAGTAACACACTGCACACTGTCTGTAGTGGTAGAAACACCCTTGTCTTGTCCTGGCTTTCTGCTACTATTATGCATCAAACCACGATCATTATTAACACCTCAGCTTGCTAATTTAGCTCTACTCATGAGGGACTAGAACAATTAGGTTTAATATTTCCATTTTGGAACAAACTCTTATCAGCCCTTAACTTTTTTACAATCCGTTTTACCTTTTCTGATTTAACAAGCACCATTTGGCACAAGGGTAATGTAAAATGCCAATTTATTATGCATTTTCATGATTTTTGTGTAGTACCTTCGGAATAATACACTCACTGATGCCTTGTACTGAAACATGACCAGGCAATATTTGATATTTTGCTGGGTGTGCCAGTGTAGGCCCGAGACATGCATAAAGCTCCCTCCTCAATTCATTTAGCCCATCGCAAATCAGGTTCGTGATGTTCGAATGAATATTGTGTGGATAGAAAGTTTGAATAGCCTTATGTTATAGTGTATGTTACTTGATTACTTGCCTTTTTTGGCCAGTTTTAACCGGACCGAGTCAAAATAATTGAATTGAGGAGCAACCTTTAATTCACACTCTGCAATCTGTGTAGTATGAGATGTAGCCTGAACTGACAGTTGTGTTTGTTTCTGTTGAGCAGGTTCATTGGCGCACAGTTCGCAAGGTTACATTTACAAGGCGTCTGACATGGCCATAGCTACAGTTCTGTGCATCGTCATTTCTCTCGTCCTCGGTTCGTTTGTCGGATATCACATCAGTCTTTGGCGCCACCCACGTGACAATTGCGCACACCTGAAGCAGCCAACGATATGCACAAATCAACTCGAAATAAAGGAATCAGGCTCGCAGATCGATCACTATTCACCAATGCCAAGGGCAAAACACACGAACGTTATCCTTGATACAAAAATGAATGGCTTTCCACGCACAAAGCTGGACAGCAACAGCCGGCAAGAATATGTATAGCAGTGAGCCTGTGTGTTCACGGAGTTGTAATTTGTGTCTGTTGTTCTCAGCAGATGGCAGCAATGTTGCATCGATTTGATATCGACAACTGCTGGTGCATATCGAGGATGGTGCTTTGGTTTCGCTGACATGGAAACAGAGTGAGAGTATGCTGCAGTTGGGCATGTGTCCATCACAGTCCATGCATGTGCCTCAAATGACAACAGGTGGCAGCACCGTCGTTCAGCGCACAATCGTGTATGCGTATGAGACAGGTCTTAGACAACGCCATAGGCATACATCGAGAATGTGTGTCAACGACGTGGGTCATATGACCATCTAACACCAATCGTGTTAGTTCTGTGTGCATATGTAACGACACGAGCGAATATCACGCCCGCCGACCTGAGGATTGCAAGACCGCTGTCACAGCAGAAATAGTTGGCCAAGCAAGTTTGGGTTCAACTGAAGTGTAACGAAATAACATGCTAATGCACTACTAACCCAGATGTTCAAACTATCTGACCAAATGACCATTTGTCATTAGACATATATATCTCTCTCGAGTGTGTGCCTTTATACCATTGTTTGACACCCCATATTAGTTCAGTTTGTTGTTGCTACACCATACCCTATGACAACAGTTAAGTAATGTAGTAACTGTATCTTGTAACTATAACTTGCACTGCACCATGTAATTATGACGATAGTCTGACAAACCCCCAAAGTGGGTTAATTTGGGCAAATTTCACTGAATTTGTTTACAGGGTATATCCACAGTAATGTAATTATATGGCACCAGTCAACATTTTTCTTTGGGTAAGAAAACTACGCTGCGCTTGAGTAACATTGTCAGTTGAGGAGGTGCTGAATTCTGATGTATTTAAAAAGAAAATTTTTTTGTCAACGCTTGTATAATGGTCATTTGCATGGGATCGGTTGTCAAACTTTCCCTGGGTGTTTAAGCACCTAGGATAATTTGGAAATCTGTTTTTCCATACATTGGTAACTCCTTCACAATGTGGAATTATGGGGAGATTAGCTTTAGTGAGAGGGTGAACTGCATGTGTGAGTGGTTATTATTGACTTGCCAACATCTAGAGTGCAAATCTGTTATCCTAGACAGATTTAACCGTAACATGTGGTAACTATAAGTTACAGCACAGGAAGCTCTATTAGACTTCTTGCTGTAATACTTAGTGTCCTTGTGTGCTTTACATAATGTAATTAATAAGGATGTAAATAGTTGAATATCTTGTATAGATTTATTAAATATATACATGCAGTTCTGGACGCAAGATTTTTTATTGCAATTGCATCACATTGACAGTGTTGCATTTGACCAGTAGGTGGAGTAACTGGAGTTATTGGAATAACTAGTTATTGGAGTTATTGGAGTAACTGGGGCAGATTAGGACATGTCTTGAAGAATGAAATGTCTTTCCACTGCCATTTATATCTGTCTGCTACATTTTTATTGTAAATATTGAATAACCTGCAGCTGCATTAATATTGTTATACGTAGTATGACACAGGCTGTTGTACAATCTTGTTTCTGTAACTTTGAGAGCAGATGTTTTTGACAATCTGAGAATTTGTTCTTTGCGACAAAAGCACTCTACAGCAAGTTAAAGCAAACTTCCTAAATGTGTTGATACTAGTAATGTATAGTTTTGCAATAATAATTATATATCCCTTGAAGTTTGTTTACACATTTGGCAGAGTCAAGATGTGCTTTGTATAATGTAATGCTAAATTGGAACGCACACTGATGTATTTATGTGAAACGTTTTTACGTTCCAAGAAACTATAAACAGAAATGAACAAATTTTGCTGCAGAAATTTTGGAATTCAGAAACTATATAAACATAGCATTCATATTTGTAGAGTTTTCTGGATTCATGTTACTAATGAAAATACAGAGAAAGTTTAACAATAGTATTCAAGAAACTTTTAAACAGTCACTTTTATGTTATAATAAACATTTTCACACTCGGACTTATCATGTAACATTTGGCTGAATCATGTAATCGGTTTCATTCACATCGTGAAATGTGTCGTTCACGCAGCCAGTTTTGATGGTGTTAATAATTTTATAAGTTATTAATTTTGAATATTATTCCTTGTTAACTTGTATATACATTGTAGACGGTTTATGTGACATAATAGTGTTGCAACTGCAGATATATTTTTATACTGTAATTAATAAAATAATAAAAACAAAATATTATCATACAAGTACCATTGCATTTATGTGTTCAATCTCAAAATAAAAATGCCTTTAGGAAAGTGGCTTTGCAAATGAATGACAAATTTATTTTGTCATCCATTTTGTTTTAGAGAAAACAGTTATATTCCATTCATTGCTGTAAATTGTTTTATTTTTGTCCTATCTCTTAAAATTCGTTTTTATTCATGGCAAGAATGTGTGCGCAATTCCACTACTTCCATTAAGCAAATTTTCTGAAATTGTCACCAAGGAAGTACTAAATTGTTAATCTTGTCTCCTGGTTAAATGATCCACTGCAAAATTTTACTAAACATTCTTCAGGACAGTTCATTTTCAAATCAGATAACTTTTTCATTTTGCATATCCAAGGTGTGTTTAGTTTACCTGATAGAGGCTTTCATCAACGTGTCACGTCGATACTGATGAAATCAACGTGACACGTTGATGAAAGCTTCTACCAGGTAAAATAAACACACCTTGGATAAGTAAAATGAAAGTTATCTGATTTGATACATTGCTTAACTTCTGCTGTTCTGTAATCCAGAAGAAAAGTTGACCAGCTGAAAAGTTGAGTCAGCTTACCAGACAGTATGTTTCTAGAACTAATTTGGGTAAAAACAGACCCAACATTCCTTAATAAAATAAAAATTCCTTGTAAGAACAAAATAATAGCCTTTAAATTTGTTTCAAATGTGACTGATATTCCCTTGCAAAGCTAGTGTTTTCTAAAGACGGTTCTTGTTTTGTCTACCGTGCACCCTTCCAGGTAACAAGTACAGTGCAATGCTTTTTTAATTAGGATAGATATGTAATATTGCAACACTTGTTTGAGCATAGAAAGGATTTTCTGGAAATGTAGGTGTTTCTGACACAATTGCACTACCTCCACAATTCTTTTTTCCGGACTCGTCTCACAAAAACGTAGTAAGTATCAACTATAACACGATAGCTCGTTTGCTATTTAATTTTGATGAAATTACTGGACAAACTATTAAATAATTCTCAAAAAAACAGGCAAAACTGCCTCCACATATTATAACAATACTGTTTATACATTCGTAAGTTACTCGATGTGACAACCAAAGTCAATTATAATCCAACTGCAAATATTACTATTAATACACAGATGTGAAGATATAACTATTAATACACAAATATGAAGATATAACTATTCAGATATGAAGATATAACTTTTAATACACAGATTTTAACATATAACTTTTAATACACATATATGAACATATAACTATTAATACACAGATTTGAATACCAACAAACTTCAGTTAGCTAAACGAATTGTTGAGGCAGCTTTAAGCGAGTTGCCTCAATGACTTGCAGTTACTATACTTATAGGCCTATGTCGGGGATGTGATGATGCAAACATGGTTGTTATTTGTCCAGGGTGGAGAAAAGTTGGCAAATTGGTATTCTGACGCAATTATTATAGTATTCATGGTATAAATGCCATGGATAAAGTTTAACCACAAACTGTTGATGACTACAAGCTAAAAACTACTAGCTAAATTATTAATCTGTTCATAACAACGAGTCAAACATGTACATTAGTGAAACAACATCCTCAAAGCCTGGTGGTCACATGGGGATGACTTGCACTGACAAATGTACTGAAAAACCACTGAAGCATAACAAAGTTATCCAAACAACAGGAAAAATTATATAACAGGTTCATGACTGCAATACTATGACTCATATTGTATGACTTGCAGTTAATACCAGTTACGCAACATTATAAATACAAATAAATTTGGTTTGAAACGTTATTTTTTCAAGAACTTTCTACTTCATGGAAATGCCAGGTTGCCAATTTGTGCTCAAAATGTTGTCTGAATTTTCTATTTAATGTCTTTTTGTTGTTGTAATCGTGTTAATTTCACACGTACATGCCTACAGAGTAATACAGTAATACATACCTTCCTAGGTTGTCTTGGCTTCATGGACTGTTTTTTATGGGAGTATTACTCCCGGGGGGAGTACTGCCATACTAAAGCGGTGGAGCACATGGAGAGAGAAATCAAGACATTTAGGGTCACCAAGAGAGAATTATTGAACAATTGATCTAATATCTATAAATGTAAGGTAAGCCCAGGCGGAACGTTTTCATTGGGAAATTTCCTCTTCGATGAAAGAGAGAATTATCAGGTTTACTTGGGGGCACAAAGAGAGAAAATTTATATTTTTGATCCGGACAGAGAGAGAATAAATAAATTAATTTTTTTTATTATTAAATGAAAAGCTTGAATACTGTAAAGGAGGTAGAACACGAAATAAAATGTAAATAAAAATACAAAAGATGTAGAATTATATTACAATTTTGAAGAATATTATAAGTTTGATAATGTAAAAATGAAATTCCAAAGAAATAAAAAAATAGAGTACTGTAAAAAATGGAGCCGGTGATGGAAAATGGAAAGTACGTTTAAAAGGAATGCAAAAGGTTTGGGTTCGACTATATTGGTCGGGCTACTGAACGTTGCCTATTCACGGGCGCGATCCGGCTACTGCCCAACACGGAGACTTTTGCCTGCTGCGTTTCCGCCCTGGGCCGGTTCGTCCCTCCTTAGACAACCTGGTGACGTCGGGCTCCCCCAATGAGACCATATTGATGCCGAGCTTAGCGCGGACACCCGATCGACATAGAACAACGCCCGGCAGGACCCCCGACCTCAAACCGTCCACCAACCTACGCCTCCAAGTAGCTAGATTACAGGAGCACGCCACCACTCCCAGCCGACAGAATCACCGCAGATGTTTAGGGTGATGCAAAACGGCTGGATGGCAGCTGGTTTACTTGTTTAAATGGAGATTATTTACATTATTCAAGGTTCTTAGTTGAAAATATTGAGTGTACAATTAAATCTGTATTACTATAATGCATTTGAGTGGTCATATTCTATGTTTTGAACAGGTTTTCGAAAAAGAAATACTACTTCCGGTTCAAAATGCCGCCGCGACATCTATTGTTAAAACCAGAACGACGACTTCAGTTGCAATCAGGTTCAGAAGATGGCAGCACATGACGACGCAAAGCGACGACATTTTACAGTAAGTAAGATTCATAATTCACTGTGTCATCAATTTATGAATGCGACGAGCTCAGCGCAACAATGTTCATATTTCACAGTTTCATAACATAATATATCATAAACTTCAACATGAAGTGATATTTCTCTTTCTTGCGATCACTCGTATTCAAATAAGATGATCTGAGTCTGGACGCAGAAGAAGATGATGATATGTAGTTCTCTCTCTAGATGCGATGAATGCATGAAGCGAAGTCGATATTTGCAGACCCGGCTGCATACACACCTTTGAATAGCAGCAACGGCTGTATTTGTCACCGTCATGTTGCTATATTGACGCTCCTTCCGCCGCTGCAGGTTTTCGGTTTCCGTGGTTGTACGGTTTAGTTCAAAATGCTCCACGCCCGTGCAGTAGGTGGATCTCCATCGCACTCGGTCGTCAGAATCTGGGTATTCTCGAGTTAATGTCGACGACTTGGCCCTGTAGCAACTATGTTGTTGATGCGCATGCCATGACCAGTGTCGGTCGTTTGTTTCGTTACACAGCTCGTGTTCGACGGCAGCCGATTCTCAATTTCAGCAGGTACGTAAAAGGTACGTTCTTATATAGCGCGGTATCCAGTCCGCTCAAAGCGCTTTACACTTCACCCCCTGGCAGACCTGTTCATTCCAAGGCCATCTCAACTTCTATGGGAAGCATTCAGCCACGCTGCAATTGCGCGAAGACTATTCGTTCACATTTCCACCACTGTTTGTATTGCCAGGTACTCATTTATACAACTGATTGAACTGTGGCAACGTGGGGTGATTAAACTTGCCAAAGGTTCGAAGCGACCGCAGTTGGATTTGAAACCGGGTTCTCTCGATTGAGAGTCAGGCCTTCTAACCGGTATGCCATCGCGCCCCACGTATGACGGTATGCTATTCTCTACTGCCTCGAGGATTGCCCACGAAGGTCCCGTCTTCTTTCTGCGGAGACATCTCGAACGTGTGCGTATACGTGGTGAGCGACGAAGACCGGGAGCTGTCCTCCTGCAGTAGCCGTCATCGGTCTTCACAGCCGTTGGGACAGCGTACTTCATCCTCCGCCTGTTGCGCCGTTGTGGTTGGATCGCTGTTAGTCCGGCCCCTCGCCTCAGACCTGTGCGCTAAGGGTGGCTCTAACAGGAGTACAAGACATCAGACGCCACAGCTCTGAGGTTCATTGGAGCACGCAAGCCTCTCCACCTCGCCAAGATCGCGATCCAAGGAAAAGTCCTCTGGCAGTGTTGAGTGTCCGACATGACTATGTCCGCTCGAGGACGTGCTGAATGTTTGCATAGAAATGGTTTATACATTTCTGGAGAAAGGGTTTATAAATTTCAGGAAAGTTCATGGAAGTGTCATGGAAAATAATTTTCTGGTTTTTGCGGGAGCCCTGCATAAAATGGAGGGAAATCCTATGGAAGGGGTGAAAATTGTATAATAGAATAATCACCCGGGGGTGAAGATTAAAATAACGGCCAATTGCTCACAGGATAGTTGTTCATGAAGGAAATGAGAAGACGGACAGTCACTCACTCTGTGTATATTTTATTTGGTGTACATCAATCAAACCACTTATAAATTGTGGACGCACGGTTCATGAGGGGAACACAAACCTCATTGATAATAAATCATCATCTTTGATTTGTATTCTTTTTATATGACGGTGTCAATGATAGTACAATGAAGCTTATCCTTGCTGAATACTGATGTTCAGATTTCAATCCGCTGTTGCTACACGTCCAGTATAACACATTATACATATTATGTTATAATATATGCTAAATAAACAATACGTTCGCGATGAAAGAGCTTTTTTTAGAAACAATAAACAGTCATTGTTGCCCACAATTCGATATCGTACGACACGCGCAGGCGCGTTAATGTTGACGTGCTTCAGACGAGCTCCTTGCTGTGTTAACCAATCACGAGCGCACAGGGCGTGGCTTAAAGGAAATGTACAACTTCAGATGTGCTCCTTGCTGTGTTAACCAATCACGAGCGCACTGGGCGTGGCTTAAAGGAAATGTACAACTTCAGATGTGCTCCTTGCTGTGTTAACCAATCACCTTTTAAAGGTTGAGTGGATAGAAATATACATATTTTTTAATGGACAGAAGTCACATTCCACAAGGGGAAGAGGATGACATTCAAGTGACATGCATGACTAAAATGAGGATCGATAAAGTCTTCCGGCCAGCAAGAAAATATGTATGTTGGCAGCAGCACCAGGACATCATATCCACGATACCAGTGTCCACCAAAATGGGTCAGTAAATCGCAACCATTTCCAGATTGAGCAAGCATTGTGGCTCCAAAATGTGGGACGCGGTGGTCGTGTGGTAGAGCGTCGGACTTACTTAGTCTTGACATAGCAGACATGACCACTGCAATCCTTATTTTGATTTCCTTTGTTGAGGTGCCATCTTTGTTTAAGGTGGACCCAAGATAGTTGAAAGAGTTTACTTCCTCAAGGTTCTGACCGTTCATCATGATGTCAATGTGGGTGTTCTGGTTGGTTGACACGTATTTTGCTTTTCCCTGAACTGACTTCCATCCCGTAAGTTCTTGGCTTTTCTTCCAGTCTGGTAGTGGGGTCTTGAAGTTCACTCTCGTTTCCTACCATCTTCCGCAAAACGATATAACTCTTCTGTTAAAATGCAAATCATACATACACACATACATATTACCTTCGGTGAAGTAGATTGGTGCGGTTGAAGACATTTATTTTAGTTATTTTATGAAAAAGCAATATTGCATATTTAATTAAATTTAAAGGTTCCTCACTCCTTTCAAGCGCGGTTCGTTCTTGCCATGCGCAGCATTTTTGTGCAGTGGCGTCTTATGACGAAATGTCTCTTCGTAGTTCTATAATCGTAAGTATTTCGCCCAAAGTAACTTTTCTAACAATTCGTTTGCACTCAATCGATGACATAACTGCTACTCATTTAAAATAGCGATCTATTATCGAAGTTTTCCTACTGTGTTTGTCGAAATGGCATTATTCCCGTAAGCATAGCAAACATTTCCCCAAAAGTTAACTAATTAAAATGACGACGCAAATCGCTCAACGTTAGAGTATTAATAATTAAACTAGAGCGTTCATTCAGAGCACTAAACCATACATCATAATAGGGACTGAAACCTGGTTTGAACCCTCAATCAGCAATTCAGAGATGTTTTCCCCGGACGCAGCCTCCTCCCGGTGTGCCTACTACAGACACCATGCCCATGGCCATAGGTTACGATGAACCCAGTCTGACATACTTTGCAAAGTCTGCCCACCTTGCATCTTCATCCAAGAATGCGGTCATAGTAATAGGGGGCGACTTTAACTTACCTGGCAGAGACTGGGCCAGTAAGACCTTCAAAAGTGAAATAAGATACCCCCGGCTACATCATGCCTTCATAGAGACTATGCAAGACCTGAGCATGGAACAGATGGTTCAAACCACGTCACATGAAATGAACACTCTTGACCTTTTCCTGACCAACTGTCCCAACATCGTCCTCAGAACAGAAGTGATACCAGGTTTGTCTGATCATGATGCTGTTGTCATAGAACTGGAGCTCCACATTTAACATTTGACCTACACATAAGAAGAAACTTCCGAGACGGCCCATCCCTGTATACAGTAAAGCCGACCGGAACTCTATGAAGACCTCAGCTCTTCAACTTTCTGAAAATATCACCTCGTCTAATGACGATAACGGTAACAGAGAGTAAATCTGGACGACCTTCAGAGAAAAAATTTATGTTATTCTAAAATGTGTTTGTTCAAAAATTTAATAAACGTGCAAAACGTACCCACATCTTGTTAAAATGTAGTAGTATAAATACCTTGCACCCTCATCAATTTAGTTAGTTGCGCAAAGTGTGGACACGAGGTTAGTTCACCCGTGTATCTGTGTCGTTGCCGGTCCCACAGGCTGTGGTAAATCGAAGTTTGTTGCACGTTTGCTAAATCAATCTTCCACACTGATAAACCTGCCACCCGAAAAGATAACGGGGAATGGCAGCCTCTGTACTCTACGCATGGATTTATATTTAAATATATGTCCATGACTCTACATTGTCGAGGACACACAGAAACAGAGATTTCGTGGATGGTCTACCTAACCTGTCGTCTTTCGACCCCAAAACGAGGAACTTGGTGGTTATCGATGACCTAATGTCGGAAACAGATGAGAGGGTCACTAAACGGTTCACGAAGAAGAGTCACCATTGCAACACGTATGCAGTGTGTTTAATGTAACTTTTATTTCCGAAAGGTAAAGAGAGTCGCACCATAAGTATAAACGCACAGTACATGATGGTTTTTAAGGATCCTCGTGACAGCAAACAAGTGGTTAACTTGGCCAATCAAATGTATCCAGGTCGCATAAAGTACATGCAGGAAGCGTTCAGAGACGCAACGTCCACACTAGTACGTGTTCGTCGATCTGAAACAGGCCACTCCGGAACACTTGCGCCTACGCACCAACATCGTGCCGGAACCAGACAAGGTACAGTACACCTATCTTCCGAAGATATAAAATGGAAACACGCCATGGCACCCATCATTCTACATGTCGGCACGAGTGAAGAAGAACGCGTTGTATCTTTGTCTGCACGCCAAGCCTGACCCTATCGTTCCTAAGGTACGTTTCGTTTCTCCGATGTATGTAGCATTGCAATTCTTGCACACTATGGAATACATACATTCGCACATCTTTTGTGATTCGACTTTGTCTTTTGATCT
Organism: Lamellibrachia satsuma; assembly: GCA_033239005.1. Taxonomy (NCBI): domain Eukaryota; kingdom Metazoa; phylum Annelida; class Polychaeta; order Sabellida; family Siboglinidae; genus Lamellibrachia; species Lamellibrachia satsuma. Next base: position 2,857,147 of record BSQZ01000041.1, on the reverse strand, counting down.
TACTAGTGACCTCTTAATGGTGAGGTGAGGCTTCATTGCTGTATTCACCTTGTATTTTTGCATGGTGTGCTTTCAGATAATCCTTGGACACATGGAAGTACCACCATGCCTTCGCCCTTGTCTGGTTCCACCGTCTTCTTCGTGATGTTGTCTTCCTTCTTTTTCATCTTTCTCTGTTTTTCTTCCTTCTTTTTCATCTTTCTCTGTACTGTTAATATGGCCCATTGTGGATACTCGCATCTCGTTAGAGCTTCCTTTATGTTTTCTCTTTCTTTCATTTTATCTTCCTCTCTGTCACAAGTGTTTCGCATCTGTCTAGCAACGTACGGATTACTCCTATCGTCTGGTGTAATGGATGATGTGAGGAAAAGTTTAGGCATTGGTCTCTGTGGGTATTCTTCCGGAAGATTAGCAGTTTCACCTCCCCCGATTCCTTCCTCACTAGTAAAGTGTCCAAAAATGGCGTCGTTCCTTCTGCTTCTTCTTCGTGTGTGACTTTAATGCTGTTTGCCTCGTCCACTCTGTTTAGATGGTCGGTCTGGTGTTGCGTCATCCCTGACTTTATCACTTCTGTGATGTCATCTACGTAAAGTTTCCACATTCTAGGTCGGCAGTTGATCGGGACTCATAAATCAAGAAGAGGTGTGGCAAAGGTTGTATGAAAACCTAGGCTGCAGTAAAATCAAACCCGGTTTAAAAGTCGGCGATTGCGTGCGAATAAGCAAACAAGAGACGTTTCGACAAGAGTTACTTACCCACCTGAAGCGACGAGATATTCACCGTTAAAGGAGTGCATCGTGCCGACCCACCCGTTTATCGATTGATCGACGACCAAAACTCGCACATTTACGAACAGGAACTACAGAAAGAGTCGGTGTCGAAAGATAAAATGTATCGTGTGGAGAATGTGTTGCAGCAGCGTAAACGAGGGAGAAATATACAGGTACTGGTTAAGTGGGTAGGGTATCCCGATTCTTTAACATCTGGCTGGATAAGAAACCTCTCAGTAAGTATAAAGGCTAGCACACGCCGGTAGAGTGGTCATTCTTGTAATGGAACATTCGCTGGATACGCGCTTCGAAAACACACGTCTCGAAGATAGTGGAAGTTTCTATGGAAAAAAAAATCGGAAATCGTCTTCTTCTGTCGAGTCGTCGTTCTGTGCACCGTCATAGTGGTCAGTATCTACAAACTGATTAAAGGCAACTGCAACTCTTATATTTAAAGAGCAGTTCTCTTGGCTACATGTTACCTAATCCGTCGATGAAACTAAATGGCGGCCGTATAGTCTGATTTAGCCTAGAGGAAGCGTCGGTGTTACTGCATCCCAACAATACTTTGACCCACCACGTGACAGCCTTGCCGCAGCGTATAAGTCCGTCCAGTCTTTGGGAATGCTGATTTTTGAAGACTCAATATCCGCACAGTAGGTACAACGTCAGAGACGAGGATGCTCGGGGCTTCCTCTCGAGAACCGACGCTTACGTTATTGATTCAAGTGGCAGGATAGAATCTGGTTATTACGACGGACCTCATAAACCCATACAGGTGATAAACAACACACTGGGGTTATCATGGTGAAGAAAAAAGTGAAACTGAGCTAGTGTTGAATTGGACATGAGATATCATTTCTTAATTAACATACTGTCGACATCAAATGGAACAAATGGCCAAATGATTGTGGTAATGCTAGTAGTGTGAATATGTTTAAAAATAGAATTGAAGAAAAAAGTGAAACTGAGCTAGAGTGATATAACTCAAAAAATGAAAGTTCACATGACACCGAATACCGTATTCACTATACCGTATACGGATTGTTCCATGAGAGCTACACTAGGGCTCACCAAAAAGTCATGAATACGTAGTCCAAAAAAGCGATGCTCAGTTAGATGATGACTATGTTCAAGAAGCGGAATCCGTGGTAGATATGGCACAAAGGTTTTACTCGGACTAGCTATGTCTATTCAAATGTCGTGGAATCACGTGTCGTCGGAGACAACGTCGTGCCCCTGTTGATGAGTGTACATATAGAAGGCAAACACGAAGACATGGAGACAGAGCTTCGATAACGTGTAGTAGCTGCTAAACGTGAGGTAAACACGGAGACATCTTGCCAAAGAACGTCGATAACGTGTAGCGCGTTCCCGTCTTACACAAATAATTTCCAACGACCGAGATAGATATAATAGACGACACAGGCCGTGCTGTGCCATTCGAACGTGGTAGGACGACCGTGACGCTTCACTTTCGTCGACGCAAGCCATCGTTTCGTGCAAAATGTTTTGAAGACTTCTACGTCAGGCAAGTCGGTGAAGGGTTGCCCATGTTTGTTGGGGCTAGAGTGCAACGATGCTATGGCCTGTTTACTTTGTTCGGTGGTCTTTACTTTGACACATGAAGGTAACCTTCGAGTCGAGATGCATTTTGATCAACCACTCGATCAGACGGTAAATATCGTCTACGGAGAACTCGAGACGATACTTGAAATCGACAGAAACAGGAACGTCGTCTACGACCACTGAAGGATTGACACGAAGCAGCCAGAACGCGCCCTCGCATCCGACGCTCACATTAGGAACGTCGTCGGCGGCGTGGTTCCCAGAGACGATCTATCCATGGCTGCTGTCGCTAGCTACCCGATGGCGTCCGTGTGCAACACTCATGCGAGCGATAAAGAGGGTCAACACGGGGTCAGTATGTACCTGACGAAAGATGGGCGTGGAGAATATTTCGATTCCCACAGCCTGCCTCCAGCCGCTCGATGTCATAAAGTTGGTAGATAGTTATTCTGAAAAAAATGGCGCGTGATTGTTTTCTTGAATAAAGTAATTTGGTACATATTGTACTCCTTGTGGGTCTAAATTATTGAGGGGCGCTACCCCAACTACGCGCGAGAACTCTGAAGAAACAACGTTTATTACAATTTCACAAACCCATTGTGAATCTGGCCTCTGTAACATTGCCCAAGAAAGAATATTGTCATGAGGTAAATTGCGAATAAAATCTTCAAAATCATGAACATTAGATATCAAATGGGGCACATCCAAATATCTACCCGAAATGTTTTGAGATGAATAAAAACAACGACATTTATTTGGGTTTCTGTTACGTAAAATAAAACCGAAAGTGAAATTTATTTAAAATGCGCTAATTTGCCGGTGAAACATTTGCCATAATACAGGAAGTTACGTTTGTTTCCGTAAGTCTTCAATTTAAAATGTTCTGGATGTACCCTACTCGATATGTTGAACGATGACTACTCCAATAAACAAAATACCGAAGCTTTGAGGTAGTATGTATTGTTATAAAACATTTATCTATATCTGCTAATTTTATATGCATATATCGCCCACCTGCAAGCACAAATATTTTTGATGCATTTCTAAATTTTATTGAAACCACCTTGCAATTCCAGGAAGACCTTTACATGTTTTGGAGATTTCAATATCCACCTTGATTTACCAAGTCTAAATACTAGATCATTCATGGATGTCCTTCAAACATATATATTACAGCAACACGTTTTGTTTCCTACACATGTTCATGGTCATTGGCTTGACTTGTCTATTACTAGATCTACTTGCATTAACATAAAGGCAATATTTTCTACTGATGGTTTATCAGATCACCATTGTGTCATTATTGATTTGTGGTTGCAAGTCGGGTTAAGACCTAGACAAAAATTATCACATTTCGACCAATAAATAAAATTAACATAAATACCCTTCATGACGATCTTGCAAGTTACGATCTTTTGATCCAACCTAAATCTACATTATGCGAGCTTGTTACTCAGTAACATGAAACATTAAGTAAACTCCTGGATAAACATGCCCCTAAACAAACCAAAAGTGCACGAGCTCACCCTTCATCGCCATTCCGATGGATGTCTCATGAAATAGTTGTACCAAAACGTCGTCGTCGATATCTTGAAATAATTTGGCGATGAACTCGTTCTCCACTTGATCGATCCCGGTATACTAAACAGCTACATATATCAATCACATGATGTCAAAAGCAAAGTCTGATTACTATACACATTTTATCTCAACAAATTCTGAAAACCATCGCCAGATGTGGAAATCCGTAAAAACAATTCTACATCGGCAGAAATTAAAAGCACTGCCTGAACATTCTTCACTGGATACATTGTGTAATTCTTTTTCAAAATACTTCACAAATAAGATTGCTCGTATGAGTTCCCTGAACCACCACTTTCTGAAAATACACTACAGTGTTTCACACCTCCAACTACTAACTACTAAGTTCTCATTATTATTATTAATACATCTCCTAACAAATCGTGTGACCTTGACCCATTTCCAACACTACTAAAAAGCTGTATCAATCAACTCAACTTTCCATTACTACTTTCAATGCAGAGCGGAGTTGTTCCACGGGATTTCAAACAAGCTCTTGTAAATCCTCTTATTAAAAAACTAATTTTGTATAAAAATTACCTAAAAAATTATTGTCCTATCTCCAATCTCAGTTTTCTTTCAAAAATATTGGAAAAAGTAGTTGCTAATTGCCTTCATGAACATTTTTATAACTATCACTTATCAAATGATCTACATTCTGCATATAAACGATTCCACTCTAACAAAACGGCTCTTCTCAAGATACACAATGATATAGTTGACAACAAAGTCACAGCACTCACTTTACCAGACTTCTCAGCTGTTTCGATACGATTGATCATTTAATCCTTTTACAACGCCTTCATAGACATTTTGGCATTTCTGGCTCAGCTCTTCCGTGGTTCAAATCATATTTTTTAGACATACACCAAAGCATTAACATATCTGGCACATTATCTTGCCCACGAAACCTTCCATTCGGAGTGCCGCAATGATCCGTCCTTGGCCTTGTTCTGTTCGGCTTATACTATTTCGATCAGCCAAGTCATTACTAATCATAACATCAGTCATCACCTGTATGCTGATGACACACAGGTTTACATATTACTTTCAGAATCAAATGCACAAGAATCTGTTTCGAGTTTAAGTGAAACACATACCTATATCTACTGCTAAAACAATATCAACGGCATTAATTAGTAGCCGCCTTGACTATCGTAATTCACTGCTAGATAACATTGCTAAAAGAAACTTGGCTAAACTCCAAGTAGTATAAAATTGTCTGGCACGTGTGGTACTCGTGGCGCCTCGGCTTTCACCGCCACTACAACTACTTAGGCAGTTACACTAGCTTCGTGTTTCTTATCTAATTAATTTCAAGCTGTCCATTCTTACATATCGTGCTCTATCTACCACCATACTTGGCTAGTCTCCTACATCTTTCAAATATCCCTAGGCAGCTCAGATCATCAATTTCACAACAACTTATTGTGCCTAAAACAAAACTTAATTTAGCAAACGTGCTTTCTCTGTCGCTGCGCTTAGGGTATGGATTGAACGCCCCATCCCTTTGAAAACATCTGAAGCTAAAGTTATTTCCCGAAAAAACATATTTATTCCAAATTGCATTTCCACCATAAATCTTCGATTGTCCCTCTTTCTGATAACGACTTTTTTCGCGTCCCTGTTCACGATTGTGCTTAATGATTCTGTTTTGTTGCGCCTCTTAGCTCAGGTTCCTGAGGATATAGGCGCCATAGAAGTGAATTATTATTATTATTAGCTAAATGTTTTCTTGTGAAGGTTCTCTCACACATGCAGCAATCATAGTGCGGTAGTACCTTCAGTCTCTTTGCCGATGAAGTGGCCCCCTCAAACGGTGATGGTGGCGCTAGTGGCGACGTATGAAGAGCGGGTGGAAGTGACCTCTTTTTTGTTGTAACTGGTGCTTCTTTCTCATCCACAGATGACCCTTCTGTGTATTTCTACAACAACAAATGTTTTAATAAGTTTGTTAGAATGAGGCACCATGTTGGTAGGAAGCACGCAGAGGCCGCCCTCTTGGGAGGCAGGACGTGAGGGTCGCCAAATTGAGAGGAAGTACATGGATGCCGCCATCATGGCATGAAGCGCATGGCGGCCGACATATTGAGAGGAAAGACGTGCGGGCCGCCATATTGGAAGGAATGCAATTGGGATTGGGGAGATGACACGGCAGTCTCATGAAACTTCTTCGGTGTATTAGATATATATATATATATATATATATATATATATATATATATATATATATATATATATATATATATATATATATATATATATATATATATATATATATATATATATATATATATATATATATATATATATATATATATATATATATATATATATATAGTCCGTTTGTCGTTGTTTCTTTCTCAGGCATCGACCGTGACGTTGTCAAGTGCTCTTCCTACAGAAGGTGGTGCCACAGTCCCCACACGTCGCCGATGGCAGAGTCGTCTTCCTTTTCTTGGGTGCCTTCGGGCCTACCGCAACTATCGGTGCCTGCGCCGCCGCTGCTACCACAGATGCCGCATCTGCCGCCGCTGCTGCCGCCGTTGCTGCCACCGAAGCTGCCTCATCAACCGCCTCTGCAGCCGCCGTCGCCGCCACACCGTCTAAAACGGCTTCGCCACTTTCTGCTGGAACAACCGATGTTAGCCTTTGTGTTATATTTAAATAGCCAATATATATTAGACCCATGGGCGAGGGGGGCAAGGGATTCAGGATCTGGATTTTTTCCTACGTATATTCGTGAGCTCAAAGTATATGTTAGCTTAACATATATATATATGTATGTATGTATGTATGTATGTATGTATGTATGTATGTATGTATGTATGTATGTATGTATGTAATATATATATATATATATATATATATATATATATATATACTAGACCTCAGAAGACACATTTCTACCTTCGAAATATCATGAGAATATTCTGGCCACAACAAATCTCAAACAACTGCTAAGAATAACCGGACAAAGCAGTAAGAATAACCGGACAAAGCAATAAGAATAACCGGACAAAGCAATATGAACAACTCGCCACAAGAAGTTGGAGAGTAGTCAAGAGTATATCGTAAAGGACATGTATACTACTTATTAATAATTATAATAATATAAATTTTATTTGATCCAGGAAGACTGTTCTTCATAGCATATTAAACATTAATAACATGGTCTAGAATGCTAAATAAACAAATAAATTAATTAATACACTACTAATGATAATTATTATTTTAAAATAAATATTACACAATATAATAATATAATAATAATAATATAATAATTAATAAATATAAACATTAATATACATAAATAATTATTAATTAAAACAATTGTAAAATATCTAATAGTCAAATTAAGCTTTTTAAACATTGCCAACTAACGTGAATAAGATTGCAGAAATTGTTCATTATTAAATAATAGTGAGTAGAGCAACTGCCTGTCTGCTTGATATACAAACTTTAATCAATATAGTTGTTTTAGTGGCGGTGGTTACATTCACAAGGGGCAGTAGAATTGCTAATGTAATTTTAAACACCCCTAGCCTGACCCAACTGCTGCTGCAGGCGGTGGGGTCATGCTATATTTACATTCCAGAATGATTAGTGGGAAGATTTGCCCATGAAAATTGGTAATCTGCGTATCGATTAGTCCTGCATATGGCACCCAGTTGCACAACTGCACCTAAGCATCTGCCCAACTAGATGAAACCTTTGGAGTTGGGTGTAGATTTACCACGGGTGCCTGTGGCCTGTCATGCAACCGGCCACTGACATTTATCATTTGGAACTGGTAATGAACTAATAACCTTTCTGGTAAACACTGAACTGAAGTATACATTTTGGTCTTCCGCCATCAAAAAAAAAAACTGTGAGCTATTATATTTCCACCACTGCCTTCTAGTAGTCCAACCTTTTCTCGAACGTTTTGTTTACTCCTGATATATGCATAAAAACTCTTGCTTTTATGTTACGTGCAAATGTTTGCTCATAGCTTCTTATAGATTGTCTAATGTCGGTTATACCAGTTATGTGAGGGTCAGTAACTGCTTTTCTTATTTGCTATGCTCCTTGCATTTAACACACGCATTGGTAACCAGCTTCAGAAATGTTTTACGGACTTTATGTTACTGGTTTGTGTGTACTAGTGGCCTCCTCTCCGGTTTGAGGCGCCTCTAAGTAATCCACTGTGCTTCTAGTTTAAACAGTGTTTGCTAACGAAAATATAGTTGATGTTACCCACGCCACCGTCGACTGCTGCTGAGAGTTCATCCCAAACACTGCTGATCCCTTTCCACTTAGTTGAAGCCCATCCCTCATGAACATATCAGCCTTCCCAACAAAATATCCCCACAAATCCAACTTTCTCTTACATACATAGTTACTGAACTAACACGTTAATTACCATCTTCAGTCAATTTCGATTTTTTTCAATAACCATAACCCAAGATTCCCATTACTGAGAAAATCCCTGACAGAATTATCAGCTCAACCCGTGTCTGCTTAAGTGTTCTGACCACTGGCGCGATACCCAGTTGGTGTTTTTTTGACTAACAGAAACAGAAACAAACCATCGCTGCTCCCGCCAAAGATTCTCCCGCCAAAACGGTCGCTTTGGGTAGAATGTTCGCTCGATCAATCTAAATCAATCAACATTTTATCCACAATAGTCATGTATTATAAATGTATTCACATGTTCGTGGTTTGATCTGAATAAATATACATTTTGGATCAATATTGGATAACATCAAGAAACATATACCCTAATTAAGTTTGATGTCGTAGTTGACAACTAGACACCCTCCAACTATTGGGTGAATATTGATTCCTGATCCGATATTGAATCAATGGATCCTTCACAGAAGTCAACATAAGTAAGCGCACTGTCTCTTTGAACGGCGCCCCACTCGATAGTATTGACCCAATTTGATTAACAATCAGATATTGTTCCGATTGACTGACAGGATGTGGGCGTGGTCAATAGGATGACGACACCGACACTTTGATGCCGTAGCCGCCACCTTAAGTCGTCATTGGATATTGATACACGATCCAATATTGTTTAAACATTAATCCGATATTAATTATATATTAGTCAGATATAAATTAGAAACTACACTCCGAATGCGCAATCTCGCCACACGCTACTCGCGTGTATGTTATTTGTTTAGACGTATATCTCCCCGTCTCGGTCCACTCAATTCCTTTTTAAGTTTTTCAAGAAGTGCTTTATCCTCAGCCGACAACTTCCATAGGGCCACCTTTTCCTCCAGCAGCTCTAGCTCATGTAGACACTTCTTCGAGCATGCGTTATACTCGTTCTGGCAGAACTGGATTTTGTATTTCGTAGTTGGTTTGGCGCAATCGTGTTCTCTGTAGCAATCGAAATATTTCGTCATACAATACGATTTGCACACCAATTCATCTTCCATGGAGTTGGTCGGCTTAAAATTCCCGGCTTCAACGATCAGCGGAACGCATAGGATCTACAACAACAAAGTATTAGTTAGAACGTACGTGTTAAATGTTATGCCTGGTCACAGATGTACGCATCAACGTGAACCACCAACATTACATTAAACTGAGAGTGCTACAACACATGTGAGTCACCAACATTACGATACACCAACAGTGCTACAACACATGGGACAATGTGAATGGACGGGACAACGTGTATGGACGGGACAACGTGTATGGACGGGACAATGTGTATGGACGGGACAATGTGTATGGACGGGACAACGTGTATTGACGGGACAACGTGTATGGACGGGACAACGTGTATGGACGGGACAACGTGTATGGACGGGACAACGTGTATGGACGGGACAACGTGTGTGGACGGGACAACGTGTGTGAATGGGACAACGTGTATGGACGGGACAACGTGTATGGACGGGACAACGTGTATGGACTGGACAACGTGTATGGACGGGACAATGTGTATGGACGGACAATGTGTATGGACGGGACAACGTGTATGGACGGGACAACGTGTATGGACGGGACAATGTGTATGGACGGGAAAATGTGTATGGACGGGACAACGTGTATGGACGGGACAACGTGTATGGACGAGACAATGTGTATGGACGGGACAATATGTATGGTCGGGACAACGTGTATGGACGGGACAATGTGTATGGACGGGAAAATGTGTATGGACGGTACAATGTGTATGGACGGGACAACGTGTATAGACGGGACAATGTGTATGGACGGGACATTGTGGAATGTGTCAATAACAGAGCCATACTGCTACCGCTGCGTAATTATTTTTACAAACTGGATAAAAACTAGGACATGAAGTTCAAAAACCTCCACATTCCTGAATATGCGTAGTGCTCCAGCGTTGACAGCGTCCTCGTAATCGTCATAAACAACTTAAAGCAGTTTCCTCAAATGGTTCAGCCCATCGCGAATTTTATGTCCAGATGTGTAGTGTGTCACCAGTTTAAGTAATGTGCGCAGTCTGTATAATAAAAAATGCCTATTTTTGTTCAAATCATCGAAATAATTGACTTTAGTCGTTAGATCTGGTATGGATCAAAATAGTGGATATCCAAAATGGTAAACGCTGTGTGGGTCAATGGTGATCATGGACGTGACTTCCATCCTCTCACCGATCACATGATGAAGTTGAAGATTTTTTTCGTAAATAGACATTCTGAAGCGCAAAAAACTAAATGGTTCTCTATTATCTATAGAAGTGTCTACACACGTCAACATAATCTATCTAATCTAATTAAGTGTACCGTGACTGTATTTTAATATTGTGTTTGTTTTTTTGTTGAATAAAATTGGTGACAAAAATAACACGAGGGTTTTATTTAATTCATTATGTCAATATATATTCTTAAATGTTACTGTAATCTTGATTGTAATAATGATTGTAATCATGATTACATTAATAATCATACTTGTAATCATCCCATCTCTGTAGCACACCACAACACCTTGTTGTTGGGTGCAATGTAATCATTTAAATAACAATCATTAACTATGTAATGTTCACAGTTTGCAACTATTATGATAATTGTAGAACTAGTGCAATCAACTGACCCTAACACATTATATTTCAGAACACATGGACTAGCATATCGGCATTTCACACTGGGGGCAAGAGGGAGGCTCAGGAAAGACAAGACAAGCAATCCCATCCTGCCATGTGGGAAGGATATGTGATGTATATCCTGAACCGAATGAAATTTATGGAAATGTTAGCTATGGAGATTGATCTGACACATGTGAGTGCACTGACAGCCTGATATAGACAAATCACGAGGCACCCAGAATATGCAAAAAAATCCCCAGTAAAACATTAATAATTGAATGATCTGAATGCATTCTTACCCCACTTCTGTCAATAAAAATGTTACCTGCAGCAACTTGCATGTCACTACACACAATTTCATTTATATTGGCAGGTGCAGAAAAGTGACATCAGTATTTCTCGCAAATGACAAACTTCTTCTTTTTCTCATAGGTGTCGGCTTCACATAGGAGTAGTCGTGATCAACGTTCATGGGTGCAATAATGTCGTCCGTGACTACAGCAGCATTCGTGAAGTGTCGCACTTGAGATATCGTTTCCGGATTGGTTTGCGTTTCGGCATCAGTTGTCGATGATGTCACAGCAGTAGCAGTGCTGGTGACACTAAAGGTGACATCCGTAATGTCAAAATTGACGGCATTAACCATAGCGCTGGATGCTTCAAAACTTGGACCTGTACTTGTACAAGCCAATGGCGAATCCTTCATCTGGAAAGATTACATATGCAGTGACTTCAAATATATCGTTCACCTATTGAATTTATATATGTTTTTACAAAATTTATCTTTTGCATAATAAAAATTAATCACAATACGAGAAACTATTTCCTATATATATTATTTTTAGAATATAAGAGTGCCAGTGTCATATAGTAAGTATATATAAGGTAATTAACCCCAGGAAAAAAACATATTCCCTATAGCTCACTCCGTGTTAATTAAACCAATGCGTGTTGCACTGATCTCTTAAAACTGCTTCCTCAACTGATTTAGCCTATCGCAAATCCGGATCATTGATGTCCAAATATGTAGTGTGTGAATAGTTTACGTAACATCCACAGTCGATTTAATAAAACAAATGTCTATTTTTGTTCACATCATAGAAAGAATTGACTTTAGTCGTTAGATCTGGTAAGGATCAAACTAGTGGATATCCAAAATGGTAAACACTGTGGGTCAATGCTGATCACGGGCGTAACCTCCATCCTCTCGAAGATCACAAGGCAAAGTTATGAAATTTCATCAAGGATCAAAATCATGGTTTTTCAGCATTTCGATTTTCACTTCAGTAAATGCTTGAACAAGCATTAACTATTTGAAGAGATTGACTGATGACTTCACACAAAAAAAACTACATACAAAAGTTGTACAAACGAGCTAGCATGTTGCAGTGGATACTAGGTAGGTTTGTTTTTTTAGCAAACTTATTTGAAATGAGACTAACACAAAAATCGAATTGATTAAGCACTGTTTTAATGAATATGTTTGGTCACTTTGATGAATGCCACTGGCAAGATCAACGTAACCAAAATTGTAGCATCCTAGCTCCAGTAGCAATGGCAGTTAGACATTTAGGACGTATACATTTTGCGATGGCATATTAAAAAATAATGAAATTATTTATATTTAACAGGTTAATATTTCACGAATTCAATAAACCCTGGTGGAATTGTTATCTGCAGTGTGTACATCACATAACCAAATCGCCATAAATAATGTGTGGTAGCAGATATTGACCTATAACTTTGATTAGGCATAAACCATGCCTTTAGCACCAATAACAAGTAACTCAATATCCTTCCAAGTGATTTATTTAATAAATCTAGTTTACTGCAAACACTAACTATAAAAGTTACGCATGTTCTAATTATGGTTATACAATCTATACATGGAAAAATTCTACTAAATGTCAATGACATAAGTTGTATGTTTCATGAGATAATAATATGTGAAATATGAATAAATGTATTAATATTAAAAATGAAGAGATTAATGCAACAAACGTCAGACATATTGGCTGAGTTCACATGGAATGACCCCTATAGAATGTGGACCTGGTGGGTCCGTATTTCATTATGGAATATAGACCATGTCACAGAATTTGGGTCAGAACTGCCACCATCTTAAATTTACCATACAAAATAATATGCTAAATTGTGACTGAATATCTCTGATCATGGTTAATGTAAAAGTTAATTACATTGATCATCATTGATGTTGTTGTTGCTGTCGAAGACTTTGTGTCGTGCAGGCATAGAATGAGTCAAAATGTGATACATTTAGCTGCTCACATGAGCAGCTTTTAATGGCTTATGTGAGCACAGTTGAAGCTGAGACTGAGCAATTGAATTAAAAAGTTCAAAGCAATAATTGGTTTTTGTGACAGTGACAAGTGACATTGTGAGCAGTTAGGCTTTCGTGACAGTGACAAGTGACATTGTGAGCAGTTAGGCTTTTGTGACAGTGACAAGTGACATTGTGAGCAGTTAGGCTTTCGTGACAGTGACAAATGACATTGTGAGCAGTTAGGTTTTAGTGACAGTGACAAGTGACATTGTGAGCAGTTAGGCTTTCGTGAGAGTGACAAGTGACTTCCTTTCGCATAAAATACGGCTCTATATTTTTTCCATTTTAACACGCATTCAGCGAGATGATCACTAGAACTTATAAAATTCGTTGTATCCATAAAAACCATATAATATAACACATTAAATCAAAAACTATAATATTATATACAGTTAATAACTTAAATAAATCCACTCCATGACCTTTTTCCGTACCGGTGAATTTTTTTAGGCCGGGTCAGCGTTGTCTATGAAAAAATAAGGGGCGGTGTACCCAGCTACGTTGGAAGAAATGCTTTCGCTTAATAATTCGTGTCAAGCCAACCAGTCGACCTTTTGGCTACTCTTAAAAGCCGCTCGATGTCATAAAGTTACTTACTTACTTACTTACTTACTTAGTCCTCTTCGTGCCCGGTGGCTCATTAGGCATCAACAAGAGAGCGCCACTGCTCTCGGTCTGCAGCCCATTTGGTGATGGTGTTCCATGTCAGGCCGCATTCTTTCATCTCCTTCTCCACTGTTCGTCTCCATGTTTCTTTTGGGCGACCACGTCTCCTTTTTCCATCTGCTGTCCAGCGTAAGGCTGTCTTGGGCAGTGCGCCAGGTGACATTCGGTACACGTGTCCAAGCCATCTCCATCTTCACTTCTTTATCTGTGTGGCCAAGGATGTTGCATCTGTTTTGCGGTGCAGCTCTTCATTAGTGATGGTGTTGGGCCAAAATACTCCTAGGATCTTCCGTAGACACTTGCTTTGGAAGGTCTCAAGCTTGTGTGCTAGCTCGGCTGTCAGTTTCCAGCACTCGGAGCCGTAGAGAAGTACACTAAGAGCATTACTATTGTACAGTCTCCGTTTTGTTTCCAATCTCAGTTGCTTGGATTTCCAGATGGGCTTCACCATAGCGAAGGTCTGACTTGCCTTTCTGATCCTAGCAGTGGCATCTTTTGCAGAGTCTCCATCTGTTGTGATTTTGCTTCCCAGGTATGCAAAGTCCTGAACGTCTTCCAACGCATCACTGTTATTTATGTTGTTTATGGTGATGGGGTTATCTGTCTTGTTGTTGATCCTCATCAGTTTTTTTTTGCTGTGTTGAGCTTTAACCCAATCTGTGGTGCTGTTGTTGTGAGTTTGTTCATCTTTTCTTGCATGTCCTTGTGCCTGTTAGACAGCAGTCCAATGTCATCTGCATAGTCCAGGTCTTCCAAGATCGAGGTAAGTGTCCATCTGATGCCTCTGTTTCCATTTTTGGTGATTTCTATCATCAGCCAGTCGATGGCAAGGGTGAAAAGAAATGGTGAGAAAATGCACCCCTGTTTTACTCCGGATTTTCCGCTAAAGCTGTCTGACATGTGACTGTTACAGGCGACTTGACACTGGACGTCTGTGTAACGTATCTTGATCACATTTACCATCTTCTGTGGGATCCCGTAGTGACGTAGTATTCTCCACAGGGATTCTCTGTGAATGCTGTCAAATGCCTTTTCAAAGTCAATGAAGGCAATGTAGATCGTACTGTTCCATTCCGTGCTTTGTTCCAAAATCTGCCGTAGCGTGAAAATGTGGTCGATGCATGACTTTCCTCTTCTGAATCCGGCTTGTTCCTGGCGGAGGATTGTATCAGTAGCTGCTGATATTCTCTTCATGATTATGCGGCTGAAAATTTTGCATGTCATTGATAAAAAGGTTATGCCCCGCCAGTTGTTACAGTTCCCCAAGTTGCCCTTCTTTGGTAGCTTGATAATTGTGCCTGTCTTCCAATCATCTGGTGTGTCTTCTTCATCCCATACTCTCTGGAAGATCTGGCATAGCATTCTGGGTGTCTCTTGTTAATCTGCTTTCAGCATTTCTGCGCTGATGCTGTCACTTCCTGGTGCTTTTCCATTCTTCTGGGCTTTAATTGCTTCTCTGACTTCTTATTCTGTGATTTGGTCGAGGTTTATTTCAAGATCATCTGCTGCCTCCGGGATGTCTGCAAGTCTGGGTGGATCTGCACGACTGAGAACCTGTTGGAAATGCTCCTTCCATCTCTCTATCTTCTCTTTCTCGAATGTGATTAGCTTTCCATCTGCATCTTTCAGTGGGAGATTCTGGTTTGGACCTGTACCTCCTTTAAGCTTCTTGGTTATTTGGTAGAGTGACTTCATATCCTTTCTTCTTGCTGCTGCTTCTGCGTCTTCTGCGAGGTTTTCAATGTAAGTGCGTTTGTCTACTCTGGTACTCCGTTTTATTTCTTTGTCTTTTTGTGAGTATTCTCTTGAAAATCTTTCTTTGAGTCTTAGGGACTTTGTGGTGAGCAGCTTTTTCTTTATTCCTTTCCTTTGGTCTATTTTGCCCCAAGTTGATGTGGAAATCCACTGCTCTTTCTTTGCTCTTCTGTAGCCTAGCACTGCGTTCCCTGCTAGCTCCATGGCCATGTCTGTTTCCTCCTGCAGAATACCAAAACTGTTCTTCAGAGCAATTGTGAACTGTTGCTTGGTTTCTGGGTTTTGTAGCTTGGTGGTGTCAAAACTTCTTTCTTCTTCTCTCTTGTCTTTGCCTTTCTCAGTTTCAGAGCACGTTTTCCTATCAGCAGGTTGTGGTTGCTGCCAACATCAGCTAGTCTCCTTGTTTTGACGTCTTGTAGAGAGCGTCTCCATTTTCCATTTACAAGGATGTGATCTATTTGACTCTCAGTTCTGCCGTCTGGGGTTCTCCATGTAAGCCTATGTATTGTCTTATGTTGGAAGAGTGTCCCTCCAATCACGAGGTCATTCTCCCCAAATATGTCACACAATATGCTGCCGTTATCAGTCATTGTACCTGTTCCGTGTTTGCGCATGATCTAACTAACTAACCCTCTTAGTGTTGTCGCTCCCAACTCGTGCATTGAAATCTCCAAGAACCACTAGTACGTCATGTTTGGGGATGTCTTCCAAAATTGACTGAAGACTGTCACAGAAGTTTTCTTTTTCTTTTTCTTCTTTTTCTGCTTCCTCTGTAGGTGCGTAACAGGTTACCACTGAGAGTTTGGTAAATCTGGACTTAAATGTAGCATAAAGAAATCGTTCAGTTATTGGTTTCCATTCAAGAAGAGTGTTACCTTTCTCCTTCTGGATGATCAGGGCTACTCCCTGTCTATGCCGGTTGTCCTCTCTGCCTGATCACAGTATGGTGTCTCTTGTCGCCAGTTTTCCAGCTCCAGTCCATCTAGCCTCCATGATACTTATAAGGCTGATTTTGTATTGGTGCATTTCCTGGAGAATCTGTGCCAGTCTTCCTGTCTGATATAGTTGTCTCACATTCCAGCATCCGATGTTGATAACAGTTTTGGGTGTAAGGAGATCCGCCATCGGGTTGAAGACTTCCTTGCAGGTTTGGTCCCCATCCTTCATAAGTCCAGTTGCCTGTACTGCTTCTCTCCTACCGCCCTGTGCAGTTTTCTATCTTGTTTCAGTTTCCGTAGCTAGGCTGTTTTACGGGGTGGGGTCGCTGGCCCCACGCCCAACCCTCCTCTTTTTTCCGGGCTTGGGACCGGCAGGAGGTTCTCAAAGAGCATTTTACAAGCAGAGTTGACGTCATAAAGTTGGTGCATAGTTATTCTGGAAAAATGGCGCGTGATTGTTTTCTTGGATAAAGTATTTTGGTACATATTGTACTCCATGTGGGTCTAAATTATTGGGGGGCGGCTACCCCGACTACGCGCGAGAACTCTGAAGAGACAACGTGTATTACAATTTCAATTACAAACCCATAGTGAATCTGGCCTCTGTAACATTGCCCAAGAAAGAATATTGTCATGAGGTAAATTGCGAATAAAATCTTCAAAATCATGAACATTAGATATCAAATGGGGCACATCCAAATATCTACCCGAAATGTTTTGAGATGAATGAAAACAACGAAATTCATTTGTGTTTCTGTTACGTAAAATAAAACCGAAAGTGAAATTTGTTTAAAATGCGCTAATTTGCCGGTGAAACATGCGCCATAATACAAGAAGTTACGTTTGTTTCCGTAAGTCTTAAATTTAAAATGTTCTGGGTGTACCCTACTATGCTGAACGATGACTACTCCAATAAACAAAATACCAAAGCTTTGAGGTGGTATGTATTGTTACAAAACATTCATCTATATCTGCTAATTGTATATGCATATATCGTCCTCCTGCAAGCACAAATATTTTTTTGATGCATTTCTAAATTTAATTGAAACCACCTTGCAATTCCAAGAAGACCTTTACATGTTTGGAAATTTCAATATCCACTTTGATTTACCAAGTCTAAATACTAGATCATTCATGGATGTCCTTCAAACATATACATTACAGCAACACGTTTCATTTCCTACACATGTTCAGGGTCATTGGCCTGACTTGTTTATTACTAGATCTACTTGCATTAACATCTAGGCAATATTTCCTACTGGTGGTTTATCAGATCACCATTGTGTCATTATTGATTTGTTGTTCCAAGTCGTTTCAAGACCTAGAAAAAAATTATCACATTTCGACCAATAAATAAAATTAACATAAATACCCTTCATGACGATCTTGCAAATTCCGATGGATGTCTCATGAAATAGTTGTAGCAAAACGTCGTCTTCGATATCTTGAAAGAATTTGGCGACGAACTCGTTCTCCACTTGATTGATCCAGTTATACTAAACAGCTACATATATGCAATCATATGATGTCAAAAGCAAATTCTGATTTCTGTACACATTTTATCTCAACATTTTTTTCAAACTCTCGCCAGATGTGGAAATCCGTAAACACAATTCTACATCGGCAGAAATTAAAAGCACTGCCTGAACATTCTTCACTGGATACATTGTGTAATTCTTGTTCAAAATACTTTACAGATAAGATTATTCGCATTCGATAAAATGTTGTCATTAATGTTAATGACTATGATTTCCCTGAACCACCATTTTCTGAAAATAAACTACAGTGTTTCACACCTGCAACTACTAATGAAATTCTTATTATTATTAATAAATGTCCTAACAAATCGTGTGATCTTCACCCATTTCTAACACTGCTACTAAAATGTTGTATCAATCAACTCAACTTTCCATTACTACTATCATAAACCTTTCAATGGAAAGCGGAGTTGGTCCACGGAATTTCAAAAAGCTCTTGTAAATCCTCTTATTAAAACAAAAACTTTGTGTTAAAATGACCTAAAGAATTATCGTCCTTTCTTCAATCTCAGTAAAGTAGTTGCTAATCGTCTTCATGAACATTTTTATAACCATCACTTATCAAATGATCTACATTCTGCATATAAACGATTCCACTCTACCAAACCGGTTCTTTCAAGATACACAATTATATAGTTGATAACATGGATAATGGCAAAGTCACAGCACTCACTTTACTAGACATCTCTGCTGCTTTCGATTCGATTGATCATTTAACCCTTTTACAACGCCTTCAGAGACATTTTAGCATTTCTGGCCCAGCTCTCCCGTGGTACAAATCATATTTTTCAGACAGGCACCAAAGCATTAACATATCAGGCACATTATCTTGCCCACAACACCTTCCATTCGGAGTGGCGCAAGGATCCGTCCTTAGCCCTGTTCTGTTTAGCTTATATACTACGTCGCTCAGCCAAGTCATTACTAATCATAATTTAAGTCATCACCTGTATGCTGATGACACACAGGTTTACATATTACTTTCACAATCAAATGCACAAGAATCTGTTTCGAGTTTAAGTGAAACACATATCTATATGTACTGCTAAAACAATAACAACGGCATTAATTAGTAGCCGCCTTGAATATTGTAATTCGCTGCTAGATACCATTGCTAAAAGAGACTTGGCTAAACTCCAATGAGTACAAAATTGTCTGGCACGTGTGGTTTTCATCACCACTACCACCATTTAGACAGTTACACTGGCTTCCTGTTTCTTATCGAATTAATTTCAAGCTGTCCACTCTTACATATTGTGCTCTATCTACACAACAACCACCCTACTTTGCTAGTCTCCTGCATCTTTCAAATATCTCTAGGAAGCTCAGATCATCAATTTCACAACAACTTATTGTGCCTAAAACAAAACTTAACTTGGGCAAATGTGCTTTCTCTGTCCAATTTTCCAAATTGCATTTCCACCATAAATCTTCGATTGTCCCTCGTTCTGATAATTACTTTTGCGCGTCCCTGTTCACTATTATGCTTAATGATTCTGTTTTGTTGCGCCTCTTAGCTCAGGTTCCTGAGGATATAAGCGCCATAGAAGTGAATTATTATTATTGTTATTAGCTAAACGTTTTCTTGTGAAGGTTCTCTCATACATGCAGCAATCATAGTGCGGTAGTACATTCAGTCGCTTTGCCGACGAAGAGGCCCCTCAAACGGTGATGGTGGCGCTTCTTTCTCATCTACAGATGACCCTTCTGTGTATTTTACAACAAATTTAGTTTTAATAAGTTTGTTAGAAGGAGCCGCCATGTTGGCAGGAAGCACGCGGAGGTCACTCTCTTGGGAGGCAGGACGTGAGGGCCGCCATATTGAGAGGAAGTATATGGATGCCGCCATCATGGAATGAAGCGCATGGCGGCCGCCATATTGAGAGGAAAGACGTGTGGGCCGCCATATTGGAAGGAATGCAATTGGGATTGGGGAGCTGACATGGCAGTCCCATGCCACTTCTTCGGTGTATTATATATATATATATATATATATATATATATATAGGTGGTGCCACATTCCCCACATATCGCCGATGCAGAGTCGTCTTATATATATTTTGAATCCTATATATACGCAACTATATATATATATATATATATATATATATATATATATATATATATATATATATATATATATATATATATATATATATATATATATATATATATATATATATATATATATATATATATATATATATATATATATATATATATATATATATATATATATATATATATATATATATATATATATATATGTACTAGACCTCAGAAGTAATGGAGTGTGCCCCTAGCGGACTGTAGGAGAACTGAACCGGTATCATTTCTCGTGCAATTGACAACGCTACAGTTTATTATCTACCCATACGGTACTGTGCTTTATACTCGTTTATTCACTGCTGAAGATGCGTGTAAGTTGTTGCACTACAGAAACATCGATGCAAATACACAAGGGTGTTATTTATGAATAAACGGACAATCTGCAGCATTGTATTAAGCACTCGTCGACGGTCCGGCCTATTATCGCTCACGCCGGCTTACGCAAATACGTTGGTCGCACCTGGTGTATTTCGAGCAACGCTGGCGTGAATATAAAGACGCTACGCGAGTCGCCAGTTCCGACCTCGCTTACCAGTTCCTAGATTGCTGCAATCTCGAGGGACTACGGAAGAACCTCGTGCGGGTTCACCGTGATGCGCTGGCCTCCTGCAGCGAACGAGACCTACTGGCCAACATTAAAAAGTTGGCGGTGCGCGCCGAGAATGCAATGGTAGCCCGAGACGTTCTGCAGATGCGGCAGGACCGAGACGAACCTGTCCGCGTCTACAGCGCTCGACTCAAGGGGAAAGCGCGAATTTGCCAGTTCGTCATCAAGTGTCAGTGCCCCAGCTGCCCGAACCATGACGCATGCGTTGGGGCAGATTACAGCGACATTGTGGTGCGGGACCAGGTCATCCTGGGCTGCACCGATCATGACATCAAAGTGGATTGTCTGATCGAGAAGGGACCGAGTACACCTCTCGAAGAGGTCGAGGCGTTTGTCGAGGGCAAGGAATCGGGAAAGATTTCCCTCCAGCAGCTGAGCGAAGGGTCAGAGGCGGCTGCCGCCATCAGCTCCTTCCGGAAACAATCTGGACATAATTGGGGCGATCGCCTTGCGCCTATCAGATTCCACTTCTCCAAGTGGCACAGAAACACACCAAATTGTCTACATATTTCGAGACACGAGCGACTTCTTCTTGTCTTGAGGAGCGTGTGTGGCGTTAGGCATTGTGCCGCGAAACTTCCCTGGCGTCAGCCAAAGCCAACAGCCCTTAGCAGAGATGAGCACGTGCAGCGCCGCCTCAGAGTCGTCGATGACCGCGGCCTGTGAGTACCCCCGCCGTCAACCTCCACCACTGCCTCCGAAAGGGCTGCTCTATCCAGCCATTGAGGACAACCGCAGCAAACTGGAGCAGTGGTCACTCCGACTAATGGTTGACCCAGACGCCAAGCCAATTCACTGGCGAAGCGACGTGAAGGCCGGCCTCGACCAAGACTGCAGTATGGGCATCATCGAGGAGGTACCAACTGGCACCCCTGTCACCTGGTGTCATCGCATGGTTATTGACGCAAAGAAGAACGGGAAGCGTCGACGGACTGTGGATCTCCAGGCCCTCAACGCAAGTGCCACCAGGGAGACCCACCACACCCAGAGACCCTTTCACCAAGCGAGATCGGTGCCTCATGGAACAAAGAAAACGGCGTGTGACGCTTGGAACGGCTACCACGCTGTCCCACTCCACCCCGACGACCGGCACCTCACGACGTTCATAACGCCTTGGTGCCGCTATCGATACCGCTCTGCAACCCAAGGATACGTGGCGTCTGGCGATGGCTTCACACGGCGGTGCGATGAGATCGTCGCCCACATACCCAACAAGACAAAATGCATCGACGATACCCTACAGTGGGCGGACAACATTGAGCAGGCCTTTTGGCAGGCAGTGGAGTGGCTGGACACGTGTGGCCGCAATGGCATCACGCAGAATCCAGACTAGTTTGTATTCGCCAAAGACACCGTCGAGTTTGCAGGCTTTGAGATATCACCCACGTCAGTGAAACCATGCTCGAAGGTATTGCAGGCGATAAAGGACTTCCCGATACCGAGGAATGTCACAGACATCAGAAGCTGGTTCGGCCTCGTCAACCAGGTGGCTTATGCCTTCGCCGTGGCGGACCACATGCAACCATTCCGTGACCTCCTGAAGCCAGATCAGCCGTTCGCCTGGACAGAACATTTGGATCACCTGTTCAAGCAGTCGAAAATCGTGATCATCGACCAGATCAGGCATGGGGTCGAGATCTTCGACCAGTCACGCCCGACATGTCTTGCCACGGACTGGTCTAAGGAAGGGCTCGGGTATTGGCTAGTCGAGAAACACTCTGACTGGGCTGGTGTCCGACCGTTCTGCTGCAAGTCGTGCTGGAAAGTAGTGCTGATGAGCAGCCGTTTCACACATGGCGCTGAGTCACGTTATGCCCCCATCGAGGGCGAGGCACTGGCAGTTGTAGACGCCCTTGACAAGGCTCGACATTTCACCCTCGGATGTTTGGACCTCATGGTAGCAGTAGACCACAAGCCACTACTCAAGTTGCTGGGTGACCGCGCCCTCGAAGACATCCCAAACCCTCGCTTGCGGAACATTAAGGAGAATTCACTGCGGTATCGATTTCGCGTGCTCCACATCCCCGACGTCCGCAACACCGTCGCAGATGGCCTATCACGGCACCCGGTGGGCGTCGCCGGGACTCCCGACCTGCCCAATGATGTGGCCGCGACAGCCCTCGCAGCACGCCGATCCCGCGACGACCCGGCGCCACCTCGCTGCTCACAGACTTGCGCGTCCACGGCCACGGAACTCATCAAGTCGGTCACATGGGATGATGTGCGCACTGCCACAGCGAGCGACCCCGACATGTCTGCTCTAGTGGATGCCATCCACAACGGCTTTCCTGACACGCCATCAGCCATGTTCAGTGCCACCCGCACGTGCTACCAGTACCGGGAGAAGATAACCGAGTATAACGGCGTCATCCTTTACAAGGACAGAATCGTCATACCATCCACTCTCCGAGCAAGTGTCTTGCAGGCACTCCACTCGGCTCACCAGGGTGTTTCGATGATGGTGTCGCGAGCAGAGGGGTCATTCTTCTGGCCAGGTATGACTTCAGCAATTGAAGAGACACGTGCACGCTGTACAGCGTGCAACCGCATGACCCCGTCACAACCAAACCCGCCACCTACACCACCAACACGACCAGTCTACCCCTTCTAGGCGATATGCGCTGACTACTTCAGCCACGGCGGTCATCACTACCTCGTCGCCGTAGACAGATACTCCAATTGGCCTATCGTAGAAGAGAACGCAGAGGGCTCCAAAGGCCTCATTGCCGTGCTCCGACGAGTGTTCGTGACTTTCGGCATCGCCGAGGAGCTCTCATCGGACGGGGGACCTGAGTTCAAGGCAGGCGCTACAAAGACATTCCTCAAGAATTGGGGTATACGTCACCGCATCAGCAGCGTAGCAAACCCACACAGCAACTGCAGGGCAGAAGTCGGGGTGAAAACGGTCAAGCGGATGCTGGTTGGCAGCACGGGCCCAGGCGGTTCCCTGAACACCGACGCATTCCAAAGGGCCATGTTAGCCTACATAAATACGCCAGATCCGATGTTGAAGGTCAGTCCTGCCGAAATCATCTTTGGACGCCGCATCCGGGACTTCATCCCAGTGCCGCCTGGACAGTACCTACCCCATTGGACATGGCGCGAGACACTGCAGGCAAGAGAGGACGCACTACGTATCCGACACATGAGGGCACATGAGCGACTGTCGGAGCACACAAGGGTCCTACCTCCACTCATTATCGGCAATTGCGTAAGGCTACAGAACCTGGTTGGCCCGCATCCAACCAAGTGGGACCGCACCGGAATCGTGGTTGAGGTAGGACAGAACGACCAATACGTCATACGAGTGGACGGGTCGGGGCGTGTCACGCTCCGCAACAGGAAGCACCTACGCCAGTACACGCCGCATATCAACTCACCATCGATCATTCCCCTCGTCACGTTCATACCACCGTCGCCCATGCTACCCGAGACACCAACCCAGCCCGCCGACACAGTGTCGCCCCTACCCAGGCCGACTACACCCGTGCCTGCGACCCTGGCCAGGCCCGAGTCCGGTGCAGGGCAGCCTCCTCGTGCTAGTCGTGAGATGCTCCAGCTGAAGGCACCCCCACCCACACCAGCCGCCGAGGTTCCGCCACCGGCCGCTGAGGTTCCGCCACCGACCCCTGCTCCGTCACCCGCTGTTCGGCGACTTGGCGGTCGCACCCGGCAACCTCCAAGAAGACTAGTGGAGGAAATGTAGAGGGTCACACTTCCATTGTCAGCCCTCGGGCTGGAGGACTTGTGGGGCATAGTGGAGTGTGCCCCTAGCGGACTGTAAGAGGACTGAACCGGTATCATTTCTCGAGCATTTGACCACGCTACAGTTTATTATCTACCCATACGGTACTCTGCTTTATACTCGTTTACTCATTGCTGAAGATGCGTGTAAGTTGTTGCACTACATAAACGTCGATGCAAATAGAATATTCTGGCCACAAAAAATATCAAACAACTGCTAAGAATAACCGAACAAAGCAATATGAACAACATACTCGTCACAAGAAGTTGGAGATGGATCAGCCATGTCCTGAGAAAGGAGGACGACACCAAACAAAGATTGCACTAAGATGGACACCTGAAGGTAAAAGTAAACGAGAACGGCCCAAAAAACCTGGAGGAAAACTGCGAAAGAAGAACTCAAACAAATACACCTAAGCTGGGGCCAGGCTGTAGACAGAAAGAGGTGGAGGACCCTTGTTTCTGCCTCATGTGCCAGTGGGCATGAAGAGGACTAATATATATATATATATATATATATATATATATATATATATATATATATATATATATATATATATATATATATATATATATATATATATATATATATATATATATATATATATATATATATATATATATATATATATATATATGTATATATATATATATATATATATATATATATCATTATATATTTCTTTATTCTTTCTTGCCCCTCCCTGGAAAAATTCCCGCTGACGCCCCTGAATAGACCTTGCAATCATGACATCTATTATCGCTCGTCACAGCAAACTTTTGTATTACAAAAATAAATAAATAACTCACCACTCGTGGCCCGTAGAACTGGATGGTATCTAGTTCACCTTTTATCGATACCGTACTTGTCTGCCGAGGCTTCACGCGTAATGCCTCAGCATATGTCCAACCTACATGTGTGGAGTTATTCATTGTTGTTGCTAGAAAGACGAGTCGTCGAATGGCCAGTACGGCTGTTGTTTTATAGTATTACTCTGTTCAATCACGTGATTGCTTCTATGCGGCAGATTCCTACCAATCACAAGGCGACACAATACATTGCGAAACATAAATCAACCAATCAAAGACGAACACCTGACACGTAAAATCTACAACATTGTTGCAACAGTGTCTAAAAATAGTATAAGACTAGCGCATCTCGCGTTTCTGTTTGCGGGAAATTGTACAAAGTATATATTCTATATCAGAAAAAACACCAGGTCAATTAGTACAAAGGCAAACGGAAACTCGTGCTGAGCCTTAAATGACGTTTTAGAAAGACACATAGTTCGGTAACTATCTACTAGGGGCGCTGTTTGAAGAAGAAGAAAAAGCAGTTCATGTTGTATTCACCGGGGGAGACACTTATTTTAAAATAGTCCACTGGGGCACTCCATTAATACCGACACTACCCACTAGGTGGCGCCATCGTATGAGGTCACATGACCCAATGTGGCACCGGGCACAGCCAACCGTCAAGAGTATATTGTAAAGGACATGTATACTACTTACTTTGCTTTTTACATCGTCGTCCAAATGATACATATATATATATATATATATATATATATATATATATATATATATATATATATATATATATATATATATATATATATATATATATATATATATATATATATATATATAATATATTTAGGCCTAAGTCAACTTCCAGCCCAAAGTAGACTATTTATCACCTATGTGGCACTTAGCCACTAGGGGTGGTTGCATGACAGGTGCCCGGCTGAGTTCCTGCCCAGAGTAGGACACAAATCCTGGGGCAACCCTGAGCAGCCGCAGCATTCTTTCGTGTCATTTAGGCAGTGTACAAATGGTTTGGATGATTCACAATGTATATTGGCGGATAAATTTTGAAGAAATTTAGTGTGCAGGGATATATAATATTAAAAATGATGATATTCAGCTTGTTTAATGTTCTGATTTCGAATGAGTAATTTTTTCAGAATCGTTGATGCAGTTTGCGGTGATTTGGAGTTTAATATAATATATGCTAATACTAATTACTCACAAATAGTTATTTTATATTGCATAAAGGCTAAATATTGGATGAACGTATATATTCATTAACATATTTTACATAATTTGCAGGAAACATATTACTAATAGTTATAATAATATATATTTTATTTGATCCAGGAAGACTGTTCTTCACAGCATATTAAACATTAATAACATGGTTTAGAATGCTAAATAAACAAATAAATAAATTAATACACTACTAATGATAATTATTGTTTTTATAAATATTGCATAATATAATGATATAATAATAATACTATATTATTAATAAATATGAATATACATAAACAATTAATAAAAACAATTGTAATATATCAAATAGTCAAATTAATTAAACTTTTTAAGCATTGCCAACTAACGTGAATAAGATTGCAGAAATTAAACATTATTAAATAATAGTGGGTAGAGCAATTGTCTGTCTGTTTGATATAATAATAGAATAATAATAATACATTAATAATTAATAAATATAAACATGAATATACATAAATAATAATTAATAAAACCAATTGTAATATATAAAATAGTCAAATTAAGCTTCTTAAGAATTGCCAACTAACGTGAATAAGATTACATAAATTATTCATTATTAAATAAACGGTCGCTTTGGGTAGAATGTTCGCTCAATGAATCTAGATCAATCAACATTTTATTCACAATTGTCATGTATTATAAATGTATTCACATGTTCGTGGTTTGATCTGAATAAATATACATGTTGGATCAATATTGGATAATATCAAGAAACATATACACTACTCTAGTTTGATGTTTTAGTCCACAACTAGACACCCTCCTTCTATTGCGGGAATATTGATTCCTGATTCGATATTGAATCAATGGATCCTTCACAGAAGTCAACATAAGTAAGTGTAATGTCTCTTTGAACGGCGCCCGACTCGATAGTATTGACCCAATTTGATTCACAATCAGATATTGCTCCGATTGACTAACAGGATGTGGGCGCGGTCAATAGGATGACGACACCGACACTTTGATGCCGTAGCCGCCACCTTAAGTCGTGATTGGATATTGATACACGATCCAATATTGTTTAAACATTAATCCGATATTAATTATATATTAGTCAGATATAAATTAAAAACTCCACTCAGAATGCAAAATCTCGCCGCATGCTACTCGCTTGTACTTTATTTGTTTCGACGAACATCTCTTCCTATCGGTCGACTCAATTCCTTTCTAAGTTTTTTAAAGAGTGCTCTGTCCTCAGCCGACAACTTCCATAGGGCCACCTTCTCATCCAGCAGCTCTAGCTCATATAGACACTTCTTCGAGCATGCGATATACTCCTTCTGGCATAACTGGATTTTGTATTTCATAGTTGGTTTGGCGCAATTGTGTTCTCTGTAGCAATCGAAATATTTCGTCATACAATACGATTTGCACACCACTTTATCTTCCATGGAGTTGATCGGCTTCCATTTCCCGGCTTCAACGATCAGCGGAACGCATAGGATCTACAACAACAAATATTAGTTAGAACATACGTGTTATATTTTATTCCTGGTCACAAATGTACGCATCAACGTGAACCACCAACATTGCAATAAATTGAGAGTGCTACAACACATGTGAACCACCAACATTACGATACAAAGAGAGTGCAACAACACATGTGAACCACCAACGTCACAATACACCGAGAGTGCTACAACACATGTGAACCACCAACATTACGATACAAAGAGAGTGCAACAACACATGTGAACCACCAACGTCACAATACACCGAGAGTGCTACAACACATGTGAACCACCAACATTACGATACAAAGAGAGTGCTACAACACATGTGAACCACCAACGTCACAATATACCGAGAGTGCTACAACACATGTGAACCACCAACATTACTATACAAAGAGAGTGCTGCAACACATGTGAACCACCAACGTCACGATACACCGAGAGTGCTACAACACATGTGAACCACCAACATTACAATAAAAAGAGAGTGCTACAACACATGTGAACAACCAACGTCACAATATACCGAGAGTCAGCCATTTTTCTATCCAGTCGATTATGCCATCACGATACCATGGGCTTTGATGTGGAACTTTGGTGTGGAATTTTTTCGAACTCTTTCTGAAAATCTAAGTAGATTATATCTACTGGTAATCCCTCATCTATCCACTTAGTGATTTCTTCCAAATATATATATATATATATATATATATATATATATATATATATATTTATATATATATATATATATATATATATATATATATTTGTTAAGCACGACCTCGCTTTTAGGAATCCATGTTAATATTGATTTAATAATTTATGCCTAATAAGGAAGTACACCATATGGTTTTTAATTAACCTTTCTAATATGGTATGATATTTGCTTCTTTCCATTCAAAAAGAACCACTCTCTATTTTAGTGACAAGTTGAAAACTCTTGCAAGTGGTATACTGATTTTTCTACTGCTTCCATTAATAGTTTTGACGGAATACCATCAAATCCAGATGATTTATTATTCATCATTGCCTTTATTTTCTTAGCTACCCTTTCTAGAATTACAATTAACTACCCTAAATAGTCCGATTTAGCCTCCTGAAATTTAGCATCTGGAACTGGTAAAGAGCTAGTATCCTCTCTGGTAGACACTGAACTGGAGTAACCATTTAGACCTTCCGCCGTTAAAATATCTTGTGATATTATATTTCCAGCACTGTCTTCTAGTGGTCCAACATTGTAAAGCTACTGTAGTGTTGTATTTTCGCAAATAATAAAATAATACAAAATACGTAACTTGTTAGTATTTTTAAAGGGTTAACTGGTGCAGCAACGTAATATGTACATTAAGCAGACATTAGAGGAAAATGCACGTCAATATTTTCCGTGTGGACCACTCTGTTAAACGTAAATTTTAAAAGTGTTTTATTTCCCGAAAAAAAGTACTTTCAAAATACATTTCTATTTAAAATATATTTTTCGAAGTATTTTTTATTTGAAATATTTTTTTCAAATATGTCAACGATCCCTGCCGAAGCCGATGTACGATGTTTTCGGATTGAACTGTTTCCCCGTCCAACGTTGAGTTGGTACATAATTGTGCAACCCACGTATTGCGAGAAACGCAACGATGTATACTGGTCGTGGAAAAAAGTAGCATATTTCATAGAATAAGGAAGGGCTCGATATTCTAAGTTTTGTATTTGTATTTGTACATAATGAGCACAGAGGTGAACATGCCAAAGGGCTATAGATTGAATGTTGTCTGTCGCCACTTGACTGCAGTGAAATTGAATGATGTCTGCCGCCCGTTGACTGCAGTGAAATTCAATGATATCTGCCATCCGTTGACTGCAGCGAAATTGAATGATGTCTGTCGCCCGTTGACTGCAGTGACATTGAATGATTCCAAGAGAAGCTGAATTGATGATGGAATAAACATATTTGTTTGGAAGGGACAATGTGCATGGACGGGACAATGTGTATGGACGGGACAACGTGTATGGACGGGACAATGTGTATGGACGGGACACTGTGGAATGTGTCAATAACAGAACCATACTGCTACCGTTGCGTAATTATTTTTACAAACTGGATAAAAACTAGGACAGAAAGTTCAAAAACCTCCACATTCCTGAATATGCGTAGTACTCCAGCATTGACAGTGTCCTCGTAATCGTCAAAAACAACTTAAAGCAGTTTCCTCAAATGGTTCAGCCCATCGCGAATCTCTTATGTCCAGATGTGTAGTGTGTCACCAGTTTAAGTAATGTGCGCAGTCTGTATAATAAAATTTCCTATTTGTGTTCAAATCATCGAAATAATTGACTTTAGTCGTTAGATCTGGTATGGATCAAAATAGTGGATATCCAAAATGGTAAACGCTGTGTGGGTCAATGGTGACCATGGACGTGACTTCCATCCTCTCACCGAACACATCATGAAGTTGAAGATTTTTTTCGTAAATAGACATTCTGAAGCGGAAAAATCTATATGGTCCTCTATTATCTATAGAAGTGTTTACACACGTCAAAAAAATCTATCTAATCTAATGAAGTGTACCGTGACTGTATATTAATATTGTGTTTGATTTTGGTGTTCAATAACATTGGTGACAATAATGACATGAGGGTTTATTTAATTAATTTTCTGAATATATATTATTAAATGTTACTGTAATCTTGATTGTAATAATGATTGTAATCATGATTACATTAGTAATCGTGATTGCAATAATGACTGTAATCATGATTACTTTAATAATCATACGTGTAATCATCCCATCTCTGTAGCACACCACAACACCTTGTTGTTGGGTGCAATGTAATTATTTAAATAACAATAGTTAACTGTGTAATGTTCACAGTTTGCAACTATTATGATAATTGTAGAACTAGTGCAATCAACTAATCCCAATTCATTATATTTCAGAACATATCGACTAGCTACATATCGGCATTTCACACTGTGGGCAAGAGGGAGGCTCAGGAAAGAAAAGTAATCCCATCCTGCGATGTGGGAAGGATATGTGATGTCTATCCGGAACCGAATGAGCTTTAAGGAAATTTTATCTATGGAGATTGATCTGACACAGGTGAGAGCACTGACAGCCTGATATAGACAAAGTATGCAGCAGGTCGAAAAACAACCTGGAAAAGTAAAACAATCCCCAGTAAAACATTAATAATTGAATGATATGAATGCATTCTTATCCCACTTCTGTCAACAAAAATGTTACCTGCAGCATCTTGCATGTCACTACACACAATTTCATTTATATTGAGGTCAACATAAAATATATCAAAAGTTTATTCACATAGAAAAACAATTACCACAGAAATAAGGCTAACTAGAATTACTGAAACCAAGACTAAACATTAACTAAAAACGGTGACTTCTGCCACCAGAATTACAACCTGGAACATGGATATCACAATTAAATTACACTTATCATTATTATGCCACAACATATAAAATTTACTGGTAGTTTAACTTAGGAAATAATCAATTCATATACAGCCAAGGCATTTTAATAATAATGTAACTGTTTCACCGTCATCATCTGTACAATTCACTACTTGTTCTGACTGACAGTAAATATACACCAATCATGTGTACCAATATACTACTTGTTCTGATTGACAGCAAATGTACACCAATCATCTATACCATAACACTACTGTTTCCTACTGACAGCAAATGTAAACAAATCATCTTATTCTCTATCAATACGCTAATTGTACTGACAGTAAATGTACACAAATCATATGTATCAACACACTACTTGTTCTGACTGATAGTACATGCACGTCAATAATCTGTTCCAATACTACTTATTCTGACTGACAGTACATGTATACCTAACAGACTCAATTCAACTTTCACTCAACCAGGGTTGGAAATAGCGCACTTGCCACCTTGGCTGACAATTACACACAGACATGAGTACGACATGTGCCACAGTTTTTGGCAGTTTGATGTGGGGCAGGTGCAGAAAAGTTACATAGGTTTTTCTCGCAAATGATAAACTTCTTCTCTTTCTCATAGGTGTCGGCTTCACATAGGAGTAGTCGTGATCAACTTTCATGGGTGCAATAATGTCGTCCGTGACTACAGCAGTATTCGTGAAGTGTCGCACTTGAGATATCGTTACCGGATTGGTTTGCGTTTCGGCATCAGTTGTCAATAGTGTCACAACAATAGCAGTGCTGGTGACACTAAAGGTGACATCCGTAACGACAAAATTGACGGCATCACCCATAGCGCTGGATGCTTCAAAACTTGGACGTGTACTTGTACAAGCCAATGGCGAATCCTTCATCTGAAAAGATTACATACACAGTGACTTCAAATATATCGTTCACCTATTGTATTTATAATACGCTTTTACAAAATTAATCTTTTGCATAATAAAAATGAATCACAATATGAGAAACTGTTTCCTGTATATATTTTTAGAGTATAAGAGTGCCAGTGTCATATAGTATATATAAGGTAACTAACCCTAGGAAAAACATATTCCCTATAGCTCACTCCATGTTAATTAAACCAATGGGTGTTGCACTGATCTCTTAAAACTGCTTCCTCAACTGATTTAGTCTATCGCAAATCCGGATCATTTACAATAAATGTAGTATCCCAGCTCCAGTAGCAATGGCAGTTAGACATTTAGGACGTATACATTTTGCGATGGCATATTAAAAAATAATGAAATTATTTATATTTCACAAGTTAATATCTCACGAACTCAATAAACCCTGGTGGAATTGTTATCTGCAGTGTGTACATCACATAACCACATCGCCAAAAATAATGTGTGGTAGCAGATATTGACCTGTAACTTTGATTAGGCATAAACCATGTCTTTAGCACAAATAACAACTAATTCAATATCCTTCCAAGTGATTTATTTAATAAATCTAGATTATTATAAGTTTACTGCAAACACTAACCATAAAAGGTACGCATGTTCTAATTATGGTTATACAATCTATACATGGAACAATTCTACTAAATGTCATTGACATAAGTTATTTGTTTCATGAGATAATAATCTGCGAAATATGAATAAATGTATTAATATTGAAAATGAAGAGATTAATGCAACAAATGTCAGACATATTGGCTGAGTTCACATGGAATGACCCCTATAGAATTTGGACCTGGTGGGTCCATATTTCATTATCGAGTATAGACCGGGTCACATAATTTGGGTCAGAGCTGCCACCATCATAAATTTATCTTACAAAATAATATGGTAAATTGTGACTGAATATCTCTGATCATGGTTAATGTAAAAGTTAATTACATTGATCATCATTGATTTTGCTGTTGTTGTCGAAGACTTGGTGTCGTACAGGCATAGAATGAGTCAAAATGTGATACATTTAGCTGCTCCCATGAGCAGCTTTTAATGGCTTATGTGAGCACAGTTGAAACTGAGACTGAGCAATTGAATTAAAAAGTTCAAAGCAGTAATTGGTTTTTGTGACAGTGACAAGTGACATTGTGAGCAGTTAGGTTTTAGTGACAGTGACAAGTGACAATTGTGAGCAGTTAGATTTTAGTGACTGTGACAAGTGACATTGCGAGCAGTTAGGCTTTAGTGAGAGTGACAAGTGACATTGTGAGCAGTTAGGCTTTAGTGACAGTGACAAACATATTCCCTATAGCTCACTCCATGTTAATTAAACCAATGGGTGTTGCACTGATCTCTTAAAACTGCTTCCTCAATTGATTTAGTCTGTCGCAAATCCGGATCATTTATGTCCAAATATGTAGTGTGTGAATAGTTGATGTAACATCCGCAGTCGATTTAATAAAACAAATTATATTTTTGTTCTCATCATAGAAAGAATTGACTTTAGTCGTTAGATGTGGTAAGGATCAAACTAGTGGATATCCAAAATGGTAAACACTGTGGGTCAATGATGATCACGGGCGTGACCTCCATCCTCTCGAAGTTCACATGACAAAGTTATGAAATTTCATGAAGGAACAAAATCATGGTTTTTCAGCATTTCGATTTTCACTTCAGTAAATGCTTGAACAAGCATTAACTAAATTAAGAGATTGACTGATGATTTCTTACAAAAAAAAACTACATACAAAAGTTGTACAAACGAGCTAGCATGTTGCAGTGGATACTAGGTAGGTTTTTTTTAGCAAACTTATTTGAAATGAGACTAACACAAAAATCGAATTGATTAAGCACTGTTTTAATGAATATGTTTGGTCACTTTGATGAATGCCACTGGCAAGATTAGCATGTAACCAAAATTGTAGCATCCTAGCTACAGTGGCAATGACAGTTAGAAATTTAGGACGTATACATTTTGTGATGACATATTAAAAAATAATGAAATTATTTATATTTCACATGTTAATATCTCACGAACTCAATAAACCATGGTGGAATTTTCTCTGCAGTGTGTACATCACATAACCAAATCGCCAAAAATAATGTGTGGTAGGAGATATTGATCTGTAACTTTGATTATGCATAAACCATGCCTTTAGCACAAATATCAAGTAATTCAATATCCTTCCAAGTGATTTATTTAATAAATCTAGTTTACTGCAAACACTAACTATAAAAGGTACGCATGTTCTAATTATGTTTATACAATCTATACATGGAACAATTCTACTAAATGTCATTGACATAAGTTGATTGTTTCATGAAATAACAATCTGTGAAATATGAATAAATGTGTTAATATTAAAAATGAAGAGATCAATGCAACAAATGGAATGACCCCTATAGAATGTGGACCTGGTGGGTCCATATCTTATTATGGAATATAGCCACTATCATAAATTTACCATACAAAATAACATGGTAAATTGTGACTGAATATCTCTGATCATGGTTAATGTAAAAGTTAATTACATTGATCATCACTGATGTTGTTGTTGCTGTCGAAGACTTGGTGTCGTACAGGCATAGAATGAGTCAAAATGTGATACATTTACCTGCTCACATGAGCAGCTTTTAATGGTTTATGTGAGCACAGTTGAAACTGAGACTGAGCAATTGAATTAAAAAGTTCAAAGCAGTAATTGTTTTTTTTTTAGAGTGACAAGTGACATTGTGAGCATTTAGGTTTTAATGACAGTGACAAGTGACATTGTGAGCAGTTAGAAAGAAAACATGAGAAGCAATAGACGAGCAGCGGATCCAGTGGGTCTTAGGGGTCTCAAAACCCCAGGCTATGGAGGGGGGTCTTAGACCCCCTATGTCCGTGGCAAATATTATTATAAAGCAACACGTATATAGGCCTACATCAAAACCAGTGTCAATCTAAAGATTAAAGTATTATGCAACATCATAAAGTATTAGTAGTAGTAGCGGCCAGCTTCTGTCTCATGAGACAATGCTTGTATTTGCTGCATCATGTCGGCTGATTGCGAGCATGACGCCTCGCACGCTTGATCTCCTGGTTTGCCTCCAGTTAACACCCCATACATAAGTTGTTTAGGAAAGCGGTCAAAGGGCGTACGGTGTTCGTGACCAAGCCAACGTAGCCGTCTGTTTTAGAATGCTGCTCAGTGGAGTTGAGTTGCAGCTTTGTAGGATTTCCAGGTTGGTAATTTTGTCTTGCTAATTCACGCCAAGGATAGTACGTAGGCAGCGTAGGTGGAAACTGTTTTATTTCAGTTCCTGTTTACGATATGTAGTCCAGGTCTCTGCACCATACAAAAGGATGCTGAGCACGCACGCTTGATACACTTTCAGTTTTGTGTGTAGTGTCAGGCTCTTGTTGGACCAAACTGTTTTTGAGAGTCTTCCAAAGGATGTTGCAGCTTTACCAGGTCGTGTGTTAAGTTCCTTGTGTGTTAAGTTCCTTGTGTGTTAAGTTCCTTGTCAAGTGTGACATTGTTGGACATGATGGAGACTAAGTATGAGAAGTTCTCCACGATTTCGAGTGCTTCATCATTGAGAGTGATTTTGGCTGCTTGAGTCCCGTGGCTCCTGATGACAGTCATGTTGACACTGATGTTGAGGCCAAATACTGAGTAAGTATTGGAAAAACTGTCTATAATAGACTGCAGCTGTCCCTCGGAATGAGAGCAGATGGCAGCGTCATCTGCATATAGGGCCTCGCATTCATCTAACGCTGTTGTTTGGGCTTAGCCTTCATGTGTGATGTAGAAAATAAATTGGCATCAAATGTGGTTCTCAGGCCCACACCAGGGTTAACAAGTTTAGCATTTTGTTTTGCTTCTCTCAATATTACAGAGAAATATATACCGAAAAGAGTTGGGGCCAGAACACAGCCCTGCTTCGCACCATTTACAATGTGTTTGGAGGACATCCAACCTTCTTGAGAATAGTGAAGAGCGCTTCTCGATTCACGTAGTCGAAAACTTTTGAAATATTAGCAGTCGGCTAATATTAACCCTTATGTAAGTAGAACGACACATGTGTCGCCCTCCCCCACCCCCGGTTTATAAGTAGAATGACATATGACTACGACTGACTGAGACCCCCTGCGCACAAGCCTAGATCCGCCCCTGATAGTCTCACATGTAGCAATTTATACCATGCCACACACAGTCAATGACAACAGTCAACATGCCTTCCAATAATGGCATATGCGACAAAGGCACATGCAGAAATGGCACAACTGAAATAAGGATAAAAATGGCACATTTAAATATATCTGGTTACATTTATGTTGTTTCCACAAAAATTTTCAATTTAGTCATAAAAATATTTAAAAATTGGCAGAAAATATTTATTTTTTCTTTAATTCATTTGGTTAATTGGCCAAACGGATTGATTGTTTTACAGCTTAATTGGATAGTGGTAACGTAAACGATTGTTTTCCGTTTCCAATGGATGTGACAGAAAGGTTTCTCAGGTTTTGAGTTAATCCTGATGAGTAAACCATATTAATCATGCTACATATAAGTTAAACCTTATAAAAGTGAAGTTAACAGACCACATTTTATATTCAAATATGTTATTTCCGTCATTTTATAATTTTTTATAGGGGGAGACCTTCAATATAAATGGTGACTAAAATAAATAAAGCATAAATTATATTTCATTGTACAACATTCATTTTAGTTACAATCTACAAACTCCATTATATTATTTAATCAACATTGCACTGTTTTCAATGGGCCAGGGGAGTAAAAATTCTGTAAGGGTTCCAAATTCCAAAGTTGCAAAGTCTCATTATTGAAAGCAGATATGTAATCTGACAGTGTTCAACTGGATAGATGACGATGCTTTAGTTAGTTTCCTTTCCAGCTAGGCATTGAATGAAATACATTTTCTTGAAAATATTTAAATACTTTTAAAACGTATTTGTAATTGCATTGCCCCATAATAACAATGAAAGTATTTGTATAATTAAAACTTCCATAAAGAATTTGAAATGTAAACAAAAATCTAAATGCTTTATGCATCATCAATAAATGACGCTAGATGCTGTTTAACTTCTTGTTGCACTGGCCTGTCTTTTGATCTTGATTTCTCATGACCCAGCTGGCTTGCCCTGGGCAGTTAACCAACCCCGCTAGCTGCTAAAGCCTGCTACCCTGTCAATGTTTGTATTGAGCTGATATGACATGCATATGGACTGGGCAGAAGGGTGCTACCAAAAATCCTTATCTTATTTGGACTTTGCACTGCTTTGTTTACACTGGCACATATCAGGGCTCTTTCTTGCAATTAGCAACAGCAGGCTTCTGTTCCGCTACACTGTCTTTTGTCTTTGATCACGTTGTAACCCCCCCCCCAGTGTCTCTTCCTAGTAGGCAAAGTGGGGTGAACGAAATTGCCCAAGTTTCGAAACGGTGGAGGTGGAATCGAACTGGATCCCCAATCGACCCACCGTCCTCTCTAACCATTAGACCACCGCTCCCCAAACGAATGCAGTAATCTATTCGAAAACTCAATGACAATGTGACCGTGTGCTTGCTGGTAAAAAAAAGTGCCTCAATTCGGGGTCCATGGCATACAGGCTTGGTCTCAGAGGGTGTTTCACTTAGAACTCCGGAGTCTGAGACTTATTATGACTGTATGTCGATCAATAATATCACATTATTTTCTTAAATAATGTTGCGTAATACATATGCCATGATTGAAAAAAAAACACTCGTAATTATATCAAATTATTAACACTTACTCGCACTTTATTGTGTTCATACATTTTGATTTGCTATGGGTCATATACATGCTGACGTTGAAGCACAACTGTGCATACTGGGGTGGAACTATATTGTAGTCGTAGTGATACGTCACAATGGCACGGTAATCCAATTTACTAACCTGGTTTCGGCTCGTCGCTTCCTATGTATCGCTCTGCCCTCTGATATCTGCCGTTTTATGGGCGATTTTGCAGAAGAATAGTCTGTAGATTCATAGTCATAGACGTAAAAATCGATCTAAGATGGAATGGTGTCTTTGACCAAGAATGGCATATTGACGCTCACCGTCTGTCTATGCTCATCGCATACGTCTTTTGTATCGTAATCTGCATCGGAAAAGTGGTCTCTCGCAGAGCCTGCAGCTGGCGGACACGCCATTTTCTGCACGTGTAAAAACCTTTTCCGTTGAAAATCCTTCCTCGGAAGTCGATAGAAAGTTTTTTCCTTGCATTTGTGGTATTAGTTAATATATCCAGGAGCCATGCAGTGCACACCAGTTTTCTTTTTTTCGATTTTCCAAGCGTTTCGACGGTTTTTTCCGAGAGGTAATGCGTCGTCGTTCAAAATGATTTACTGTCTAAAGACGGCACCACTCTGCCACTGAGCCGTAAACAGTATGTTATTATGTTTGGGCTATGGTTGTTCGAGTGCTTCACCCCCGTGTAACTCACCAGGAGTAGTTTCATCGTGTTTTCTCTCCCGCCGATGAGAACCAGACGTCTTCCCGGTGGGTTAGGTTGCGTTGTATTGCGTTGCGTACGCACCGACCAGTACATAAGTTATTTACGAAACCCTTCATAATAACGTAGTTTAGTAAGCACATTTCACTAAATCAATCAAATATACTAACAGGACACTTAAACAATATCATGATTAGAACTTTTGACTCTTTCAAGAGGACAGTTATGGACACCCTCTTGCTGGCATTCCGAAGGCGGGCGGGCGTATTGGGCGGTTTTGCGAATTATGTTACTTTAATTGTGTCGCCATTTGTCGTATAGTTAAACACTGTGGATAACATACAGTCTATGTGCACAGGAAAGGAAATTAGTTCTACTGTTATTTTAATATTTTTATTTTCAGAAATAGTTGGTGCACATGTAGGAACGCTAGAAACAAACATACCATTTGTAATAAAGTGGTAACGTGAGTGACGTAAGGTCAGTGACTGGACTCAGAGTTGGAAGAATAAAATAACCGTGCTAGGCTCTTCAAAACATTTGTTGTTGTTGTCTGTAATCACTAATTGGACAAAGGGAATAAATAACGCTTACTTGAAATCATTATTATATTACATTATGTAGTATATTTCCACAACACTGAAAATACATTTGAATTTAATTAATTAATAATTCCAAATAATACTCTGTTCTACCGGCCTGTTTTCGATTATGCATATGTTCTTACCAGCATGCTTCGACGTGACGTCACTGATGACAAGGAAGTGTTACGAGACTGGGATTTTCCATTCATTCACCGTTGACAGCGATAGCTGTGTTTAGAAGCGAACGTCAGGATGGTCTATTGTGCGACATTCGATTGCAATGCAAACAATGGTAAGAATAAAGTAACATGTAGTTGGTTTAATTTCCCTACGGAGCCAACTCTGTTAAAAAAGCAAACTTCAAGCCAACGAAGAACAACCGGCTTTGCTCGCTTCGAGAAAACTTGTTTCGACCACGATCCGGACCAGAGAAGGCGGCGGCCCTGGGTTATCCTGGTGCTAAATCTCTTTGAAATAGGATGACGTGCCAACATTATTCCCAGTAGTGGAAGCTACCAATCCGTAGAAAACAGACAGCGACACGGGCGTCGGCGACCACGGTCCACCATGAATCGAAGCGAACTGTCAGCGCGAATACGGGTTATGTCGGCTGACGGTGAATTCGGCCCGATGAATTCGGACATCATTCTTTGCAGAGT
Organism: Lamellibrachia satsuma; assembly: GCA_033239005.1. NCBI lineage: Eukaryota > Metazoa > Annelida > Polychaeta > Sabellida > Siboglinidae > Lamellibrachia > Lamellibrachia satsuma. The sequence continues at coordinate 2,816,857 of BSQZ01000041.1, read as the reverse complement.
TCTGTCCGCAACTCTGGTAACACAACGGGCATAGTCATCTCCGTCCAAACGATTGTGTATCGAGCATATGAAGCTTAATATGTGCTTTACTGTAAATAAAGCACTCTATTTTTACTCTCATTTGTTAATTGATTTATTTGCACATTAATCCGAAATTGTTACTTTATAACTGTTTTATAGCTTTCGCTTCCTTTCGCATAAAATACGGCTCTATATTTTTTTCATTTTAACACGCAGTCAGCAAGAAGATCACTAGAACTTATAAACTTCGTTGTATCCCTAAAAGTCATATAATATAACATATTAAACCAAAAACTATAATAATTATTATATACAATTAATAACTAAAATAAATAAAATTAGAATTATTATATATTATTTCTATATTTCAGATTTAAGTTTCCCTTCATCAGCGGAAATTCTCCCCAGCTTTGTTTTGTTAAATACAAAGCAATGACATCAATAAGCGATTATTCTATTGTGAATACAGCTGAACCACATGCACATTGTCTTTGATCTATACCGTGTTTTACATCGTATCATTTTGAATGTGAAACATGGTCTTTTATTCACTCCTGCTCACTGTACGAAATAGTTTATTGTTATTAGTATTATTATATGTACGAAAGAGAGAAAGCATTGTACTTCAACAGTATGTAGTTAAACTTGGCATTCCTTTTATGTACTAAAAGTAATCCAAGTGAAGCTAATTCATTACTAGCTAGAACTGAGATTTCACGTCAGTCACCGAAATCAACAAAGTGACCGGATCCATGCACACGGCGGTTGGGCCGAATTCACCGAGGGCCGAAATCACCACCATCCGTCGGAGTTACTTCTGCTACTGCGATGTTTACTTTCTGATCTAATCACGAAAACGACCACCTAGAGCCGCCAAACGTATCCTCATATATTTACCGTACACTGAGATGGGAGGAAGTGAGATTTGGCCGGAGTGGGAGGGGAATGGAGAAGGAGGGCGAGGGATAGGAGAGAGTGAAGACGGGTGGTGCAGACGGCAGTGAAACGGGGCTAGTGATGAAGACGAAGTGGAAACAAAATTCGACGACCGGTATCGGTGCCAGCCTCACCTTGGACTACAAGGATAAAGATGAGAGTAACAACATATACACATGTCACGTGGTCAAACATTACTCTTACTTACATGTAACGATAACAAATTACACAAACAAAAACTACCTATATGTTTTACGCCTAGCTCTGCGAAGTTAGGCATAGGAGATGGCAAGTTTTTCTTTATTTGTTATCTTTATATGGAAGTAAGAGTAATGTTTGACCACGTCACATGTGTACGCGTATGGTAGATATATGAGGAATAGCTTGGCAGCTCTATGTGGTCGTTTTCATGGTTCGGTCAGAAAATAAATCAGATCGACGTCAAAGGCTACTGGCGTCGCTAAACTACTGCGAAAGATCCGAATTCAAAGATGATTCTGCGGCATCACTTGCTGCTAGCGGTTCGAAATCGTTACATTATACTTTTTATACTGGACAACTGACATCGCCATAGTAACGCGAGTGAAGCTTAACTGAGGCATTGCAAAGAAATCACTGAATGAATGTAAACCCATATCACAAGTGACATCACAAAACCACATGATCGCCCATCTCATTAACTTTTGAACATCTCATTAAATTTTAACATATCATTAAGTTTTACGCGCGCTTTGAAAGTTAGACGCATTAAACATCTAATTTTACCTATAAATACATTTTTTTATTTTGGCATGTACTACATACAATACACACCGAAAAAGCAATTTAGCTATGCCTTGTTGTTATTCCATTTAACAAACATTTACTTGGATGTTTATTTGTATTCCTTTGAGTTTTTCTTTCTTTGAGTCCCCCCTGCGCATCTATTTTAAATAAAGCTATGCCCTCGTCGACAATCTTGACAAACTCACACCCTGTCTGTAGCACCCTTCCCTATCAGATGAAGCCCATCACTCCTGAAAATTTCATATCTCCTCACAACGTTTAACCACAACCTACTCCCTCCTCCACACATACCTTTTGTAAGTGTGTTAATTGACATCATCCTACAGTTTCTATACTCCCTACCCCCGCCTACCATTACGGGTAATATCTCCGACAACACAATCTGTCCAGTCCGTACCTTGACCAACCTCCTGTACCAACGATGGCCGACGTTCCCTCCTTCTCGGCATTGTCCGTTCCCACATCCACAAGAACAGCGACTCTCGTGCCTCAACCCATGTCCTCTCCTACCTTTTCTGTTACATCCTCTATTTTGCGCCTGATAGACATACCGTGAAGTCCTCTCCTTCGTTTACGACTTTACCTACGTTCAGTATGATTGCATCCCCCATAAATATCCGGGCTTTCCTCACCTTCCCGTGCTCCTTCCTGTCGCGTCACTCGTTTACCGTTCTATTGCGGTACACTCTGCGTCCTTCCATTCACCATCTTGTGCTCTGTTTCACTGTCTCGCTGACATCTCTCATTTTATATTTTCTCGTCATTATCTACCGTCTTACCACCTAACAATCCACCTCCACTCACCGTTTACCTTCCTTTTGCTGCAAACTCTGCTTCTATTACTGGTATGTTGTCATTATAGCGTATTAACATTACTGATGTGTTGTAATTGTAGCGTAACACCATTAGTGGTGTGTTGTCATTGTAGCATAACATTTCTGGTGTGTCGTCATCGTAGCTAAGATTATTGGTATGTTGTCATTGTAGCGTAACATTACTGGTGTGTTGTTATTGTAGCGTAACATTACTGGTGTGTTGTTATTGTAGCGTAACATCACTGGGGTGTTTTCATTGTAGCTGCCTTGGTCAATGCTTGTCGACAATTCCCGGTTATGTCGTTACGTCTGCAGTTTGTCTCCCTACACCGCCAAACCGACCCACGACAACTCGTGTGGGTTGATTATGAGAACAATAACATATAAGGAAAATAGCTAATTATACCTTATATAGTATAATGCAATATTTAGGCTTCATTTAGAATATTGTATACAAGTTTATACCTACATACATGACATGGGAACTTGAATGTAAACTATAAAATGGGAGATACTGTTCTGGGTACTACTGTAAAAGAAAAGGACTTAGGAGTTACAATAAGCGCTGATATGAACATTTCAGAGCAGTGTGGTATTGCAGCTTCAAAGGGTAATCAAATTCTTGGATTGATTAGAAGAAGCATAACATACAAGGGAAAAAAGTTAATTATACCTCTTTATAAAGCAATAGTTATACCTCATTTAGAATACTGTATACAAGCATGGAGACCATATCGTAAGAAGGATATAGATGCGCTTGAACGCATACAAAGGAGAGCAACTAAAATGATTCCAGAACTGAGAGACTTTAGTTATGAAGAACGCCTGAAAGAATGTGGTTTAACAACTCTAGAGACAAGGAGGTTAAGAGGAGATCAGATTGAAGTTTTTAAGATATTGAATGGGTATGAAAATATTGATAGAAATATGTTTTTCTCACTCAAGAAGGATAGCAGAACTAGAGGACATGAGGTAAAATTAGTAAAGGATCAATGTAGATTGGACATCAGGAAGCATTCGTTCTCACAGAGGACAATAAATGAATGGAACAAATTGTCTACAGATTGTGTAACTGCTAGCAGCGTGAATATGTTTAAAAACAAGGTTGACACATATCTCAGGAGGGCGGGTTATAAGTAGATGAACATTGTTGGACTTTCGATAAGCCAATGGCTTCCTTGTCCATTTGCCATCTGGGCTTTTGGCTTGGATGGCAAATCTTGTTAAAGCTTGGAAACCAGTTCGTATGAAGGATATATTTACGCTTGAACGAATACAGAGGAGAGCAACTAAAATGATTCCAGATCTGAGAAACCTTAGTTATGAAGAACGCATAAAAGAATATGGTTTAACAATCCTGGAGACAAGAAAGTTAAGAGGAGATCAAATTGGAGTTTTTAATGGGTATGAAGATATTGATAGAAATATTTTTTTTTTACTCAAGAAAGATAGTAGAACTAGAGGACACGAGGCAACATTAGTAAAGCATCAGTGTACATTGGATAACAGGAAGTACTCGTTCTCACTGAGGACGATAATTTAATGTAACAAATTATTTACACTTTGGTAGCGTGAATATGTTTAAAATCAAAGTTGACACATATCTCAGCAAGGAGGATTACAGATGAATGAAACTGTTTTGGACTCTTGATAAGCCAATGGCTTCCTTGTCCACTTTTCATCTGGGCATTTACCTTGGATGGCAAACTTGTTAAATCATGTTAAATCTTGCTAAGTTCAGCCTCCACAGTGTGCCGCGGCTGTACTACACGGTCTGTCCTCATTGCTCGGGTGATGCC